>BSBK01002153.1:0-37500 GCA_027943335.1 Chamaecyparis obtusa | reverse complement strand
ACTGTCATCAGATGATGAATCCAATGACCCTAAAGAGAATAATAGGAGAAAGAGAAAAATTATTGAAGCACTAATGACAAAAGGCTCATCCTTATCATTCCATGACATTTTAGAAAAAGCAGCAATTTCCCCAGAAATAGAAAGTGTCAAGGTCACAAAAGTTGATAACTCTGATAAGGAAGGACTCAATCAAGTCCCGATCTATATTCTTACTCCTTTAAATTTACACAGACAAGACTTTGTTGAAAATAGGACCCTAGATATTATAAGTTTTAGTGATGTTGAGGGGAATGAAATCAAGGAATTTATGGGTTTTCACAATGAAAGTTTAGAAAAGAAATCTTGAATGCATTCCCCAAACCAATGGCACTGCTGCTAAAGGATGGGAAGAAATCCTCACTAATAGAAATCCCATGGAAGAGCTGGAAGCCAACATATGTTTGACCCCTAACAACAGTCAAACCCACACCATGGAATAATTAGAAATCTCTAAATACTCAAAATTTGAAAAAGAAAAAATTGAAGAAGAAGTTAATATAATATTAGACTATATGAAGGAAACATTACCAGAAGAATTGATGAAAGACTTGGTAAAAGAACTTGAGGACACTGAAGACGTGGAGCATCAAGAAAAACTCATTAAAGAGATCATTAAATTGAGTGATGTTAACACAGAAACTCTTATTGAAGAATTATTAATTAATTTATAAGATAAGGAGGAGAAAGAACAGATTCCTCTAGGCATAGCACAAACTATGGAAAGCAAGATTACTCCAGACTATGCAAATAAACCAAAGAAAAGAGGAAGAAAACCCAATGCTAAATTAAGAGGCTTGGAAAGGGAAGCTATAGGACAAGTTAAGATAACATCTATTCTGTATGCAGGGAAGGGGAAGAACCTTCCCACATCATCATGAATGTTCTTTCCTGGAATGTTAGGGGTATGAATGCCCCTATCAAGAAACATTTAATTAAATGTTGCATTAAAATACACAACCCTGAAATTATGTTAATTAAAGAAACTAAGCTAGATAATTTGGAAATAAACAATTTTTTTAAAAAATTAGGATTAAGAGAAATGGTAGCCACGGAGGCTAACGGAGCTTCGGGAGGACTAGAAATTATTTGGGATCCTCGTAATATTTCAATAAGCATCCCAGAAAAGAGACAATATTGGATGAGTGGGATAGTTAGAAACTTTAGACTTAACCTAACTTTTAATTTAATAAATGTGTATGGGCCTATTCAAAAAAAACATAAACTAAGGGTTTGGGATGAGATTAGTACTTATTTGGATCAAACAAGGGATTCACTTTGCTTTCTAGGAGGTGACTTTAATGTCATAACTAAGATTTCAGAAAAAAAAAGGTGGAACAAGGTCCCTCCCAATAGCAGCTAGAGACTTTACACAATGGAGAGACAGAAACTCCCTCCTTGAGATACCAACAAAGGATAACTCCTTCACATGGAATAATAGACGGCTTGGTTTTTGTAACATTGCAGAGAAATTAGATAGATTCTTCTTTAAAGGGAACCTCTCCAACTATGATTTTTCACTTTCAGCCAACATCATTCCCTTTTTTGGATCTAATCATTACCCTATTACCCTCAATATCTTAACATAAACTAGACCAAGGAAGAGTTCCTTTAAATTTGAACAAATATGGTTAAGAGATCCAGAAATCCTAAAACTAATAGAATTATGGTGGTCTGGACCCCAGATTGAGGGTTCTAAGTTATACAAATTAGTAAATAAACTCAAATGGATTTAAAAAAATTATTGGAATGGAATTCATCAAGGTTCAATAACATCTTTGAGAAGAAATTAGACCTTGAATCAGAACTAGGTATAATCAATTCCTAGGTTATTACAGATGGGATGAACAATGACCTTTATCATAAGGAGAAAGGTCTTCTAAAAGATTATGAAGAAATCCTAGGTAGAGAAGAAATCTTCTAGAAGCAAAAATCTAGGGAAACCTGGCTAGTAGGAGATAAAAATACAAAATTCTTCCACAACAACACCAACAGAGAAGAATCACTGACAGAATCTCTCACATCAAGAAAGAAGAGGGAAATATTATTGAATATCCCAATGACATAGCTACCAAAGTAGTAAACTACTTTGACAACATTTTAAATAATAGGGAGTCATCAAGTCTAGGAAGTCAAAAAGAACTTCTTAAGAATATTCCTAAAATCATTACCAATCAACACAATCAAATGCTTACTAGAAAATTTACTATTAATGAAATCCATTCAGCCTTAATGCAAATGAACCTAGATAAATCTCTAGGTTCATATGGATTCTCTACCATTTTCTTTCAAAAGTGTTGGCACTTCATTGGTGAAGAAGTCACAGAAGCATTAGAAGGGGTTAGAAATTTAGGAAGAATACGTAAAGAAGTCAATAACACCTTTATAGCTCTTATACCTAAAAAAGAGAAACCTTTGAGTCTAGATGATTTTAGACCTATAGCCCTGTGCAATACTTTATATAAACTATTAACTAAAACCATGTGCCTCAGACTTCAAAAACTTCTCCCTTTAATTATCAGTGAAGAACAAACAGGGTTTGTCCCAGGAAGTTCAATCTTTGATGGGGTTTGTTGGAAATTTGGCTAAGGTAAGTACATGGATTTTGTCATTATGGAAACATATGTTCCCTATGAAGATCGCATAGGATAGAAAGTAAGTATGGAAGATCGCAGACTGAAATTGTCTAAGTATGAAACAGTGTTTTTGACAGAGCACCTGATACAATTTGTTTTGGTGATGTTCATTGGAGCATGATCAGAGTTTTTGTAGTTGAATATAGACTCTATGGTGTCTAAGGATACCCCATCTCAGTGCGCAAAAGAGTATGGATAGTACTGACAAAGTTATGATTGTTTTACCGATGACAAAGTATAGCCGACAGAGCAGTTTTGAAGGCAGAACTAGTAAATGAATTAAGGGATTATTTTGCTTGTCAAAATAATGACTTAATATTATAAAGAGCCAACATCCTAGATGTTTACTCTTGGATAAAGATGTGGAAGCTAACTGGAGAAAGATATTATGTTTGTATCTTGTATAAAGATGTAATATTGTAATGTACCGAATATACTCGAAATGTAACTTGTGATAGTTGTATATTGTGATAGCGGCGAAAGTTGTTGATGCAAAGTTGTAAGCAGTACCATATTGTAATTAGTAAACATTTGTATTACTTGTTTGGGTAGTGATCTCATCTGGTAATTAGGTTTTGTATCTACAACTCCTAACAGGGTTGAGGCTTCTAACAAGGCGTATAGTCCCTTAACCAGGACTGATACACTGTATGTTTGTAATAGACTCCTAACAGGGTCAACATCCTTAATAGGATACTTTTGATTAGTGGATCTTTGTGGGTACCATCCCCACCGGGGTTTTTCCTTGGCTAGGGTTTCCTCGAGAACATATCATGTGTTATGAGTTCTTTACATTTACTATTATGTATGCTATTTAGTCTCTTATGCTTTGTATGCACTAAAGTAATCTATTATATCCATAAGTGGGAAAAAGTAAAAGTTTGTGAAATACTGATTCAGCCCCCCCTCTCAGTATTTCCTATTTCTAACACTTGGTATCAGAGTGCAGTTACTCAGAGAAGGAACATTCAAGGAAAGCCTAGCAGCTTGAGTAAGATCTCTATGGATATGGATCAGTTACAGAAGAATCTTGAAGAAGCTCTTGAACAAATTGATATGCTTACTGATGAAAGAAACACTCTGAAAAGAAAGTATGATGATGCAAAGAATCTTATTGACAAATTGAAAGGTAAGATAGAAGATCTGAAATTTGAGAAGGAATCTAAAATTCTTGTTGAAGATTGTGACGATTTAGAAAAAGAAAATGTGATCCTTAAACATGAATTGAAGATAGCAAATATGAAGCTTAGCTTGAAAGATGGAAATGACAATCTGGGATTTGAGAATAAAAGTTTGAAGAATGAGAATGAAGATTTGAAATCTAAACTTGGCAAGGTAACATCTAAATTTGATAAAGTCAAATTGCAGTATGATGAACTTGAGAAATACAACAAGATTGTGAAAGGTGAACTGACTCAATCTAAACAACAACTTGAGAGACTATATTCAAACAGTGAAAGATTAATGAGAAAATATCTTATGGGAAACCATTCTATGAAAAAACTGGTCTTGGAATTAACACATTGAAGATAGTTAGTGAAAGCAAGAAACCAGATCTGAATGTATGTGAAAGCAATGAAGAAAAGAAGTTAGATGAGAACAAATCTGAAGATGCACCTAAGCAAGAAGAATCACTGAAGCAAGAAGAACCATCGAAGCAAGATGAACCATCCAAAGGTATGCAAACAGAATTCAAAGGTAGATGTTTTTCTTGTAATACTATTTGTCATATGAAAAGAGATTGTACAGGTAAGCAATTCAAACCTCTTAATGGATATTGTTATAATTGTCATGGTTTTGGACATAGAGCTATTGAATGTAGAAGATCTAAAGTTATTGAGAATAATTATAATAGTAGAATGCCTAGAAATACTAACAATGCAGATTGGAGATGAACTGAAGACATGAAAAGAGGAAATGGAATAGTATGTTACAGATGCAACAAAATTGGACATATTGCTAGAAATTACAGGACACAAATCAATCAGCAAGCACCTAGATATGGAACCAATGGAATAATTTGTCAGATATGTAACAAGATTGGACACACAACATGATTTTGCAGAATGAACAATGGAGGTTATCATCATAACCCTAACCCTAGAAACTATTCAAGAAGGAATGAAAATGTAGGAAACAAAGAGAAAGGTTGTTGTAGCAATGAAGATGAAGTAATATTTGTTAAAGGCACAGATCAAGGAGGCATATTCAGCATTGAAGGTAATCAAGAAGGTAATGTATTTGATGATAAGAATGAGTCTTTACCTAACCCTTCTTTAAGCACTTAAATTATGTAAATTTCTGTAGTTTAGGAACTTAGAATTAGTGTAGAATTAGATTTTGAATGAGTTATGTTTTGCGCAGTTAGATGAAGGTTTGTTATGTTATACTAATGCTATGGTTAAGTGTGCAAAAAGAAATATTGTGTTTTGTGAGGTCGCAAGAAGATTTATGGTTACAGGTTTACATAATCAGCTTTTTGGCATTTTAGCAGTAAAAGAATTGAATGCGATGTCAGATTGAGTAAATGCTAAGTGTTAAAAGATTGAAATCAAAGTTATTGTGATTATCAAGTGATTAGAAGTGATTTGGAGAGCGAAGAAAGAAGTTTGGAAGTGATTTGTAGAAGTTTGAAGTGTCGATCAAGTGAAAGCCCTAATTTTGTGAATTTAAGGTATTTATCCGACTAAGATCTTTAATCAGTATAAGTAATTAGATATAATCATGGATGTGTCATTGATTCACAAAATTAAGGATAAGAACAGACCTAGAACTAAGAAAGATCCAGTTGAACCCTCAGAAAGAGATGCTAGTTTAGCTTTATCATCCGTACCAGACAAAGTTCTTCATTTAGAGAATGTTAAAAGTTATCTTGGATGCAAATATGAAACCCTAAGGGAAAGTAATTTTAATGGTGAATATCAGAAATTGTACAACAAGGATATGTCAGTGAAACAAGGTTATGAACATCTAGAAAACAATGAAATCATTAAGTACTCTATGAAATATGAATTTGATGATGAGGAGTGTACTAAGATCATTTTGAGTAGGATACATAATGGTAAATTTTGGTTGGAAGACAGAGTTATAGACATAACTATAGACCTAATTCATGATATGACTAGATTATCAAAAGTTGGTGCAATTCAACTAAATGAGAAAAACATGAGAAAGATTGTGATTGATAACACCGGTTCAATATATAATGGCAGAGGTACAGTCATTAGTAAGATTAAGCAAGATGATGTAAGATACTTGTGTAATATTTTGACAACAAAATTTTGTGGAAGTTCTAGAGAAGATGATATGTTAGCAGGTATGGTACACATTGCTTATTTGATGTGTGTGGAGAAGAAGCTTGTGGATATGTGTGAAATTCTAAGAATACAGTTGTTTGAGAATTTGGAAAAGATAAAGAAAGCTAAATACACTCACTTTATATTTTCCTCATTGGTTACTTACATGTTCTTCCACTTGCTAAGAAGATTTCCTTACACTATTGATTAGAATGATGTAAGAATACTATGGAAAGAATCAATAAAGTTTACATGAAACATCTTATTGAGAAGGTTAATGATAGTGTAAAGTTAGTATTGAAAATATTTTAGAACATTGTGGTAAATAGATCAAGAATTACTCCATCCCTAGTTGAGAAATACAAAGATGATATATGTTTTATGGTTGATATTGATTTCACTTACATTGAGGTAGTAGAACCTAGACATGAATTCATAGACCCTCTTGGCTATGAAATCTCTGAAGTTGAAATAGAAGGATATGTTAGTAGATTGTTGAAAAGTGAATTGGATGCTCATAGCAATAGATTTGGAACATATGATGAAAACTTTGATTCAGCAAAGACACTTAAGGAAGAGAAACAATCTAAGAAGAGAGTGGAGACTACAATAAAGAAAATTCTAAAAGGAACAGGTATGAGTGAGTAGGGATTTGATATTGCAAGAAAGACTGTAGAAGCAATAAGGAAAAGTAAGATACTATCAGTCCCACCTTTGGCATCAAGTGCAGACCCTCAAGAACCCATTCATGTTAAGGTTGAAGAACCTGAGAAGGAGAAAGAAATTAGTCAGACAGAGAAACCCTCTTCTTCAACACCAAGCAAAAGAATGAAGGTAAGTACTTTAGGACCAGGTAAAAGACAAAAAGTAATTGTTCCACCAGTGTCTAGAAGAGTTGCAGAGATAAAAGATGATGAAGTAACAATAAAGAAGAAATCATGGAAACCAAGGATAGAAAGAGTTAATGAAGACATATTGCAGCATGGAGACTTTACCAAGATGAACAAATACTATGATTTATATAGATCCTCTGACAGATTAAATCTAGAGAATGCACTGGTTACACATATGATTTTGGCAAATAAGAAATTTGATACTATTCATGGAAAGATACCAGAAGATTTGTACAATAGACTTGTGAGTAGAAAGATGAGAGCACAAGAAGAAGATACTAAAATGAGAGAGAATGTGATAAGATAGTTCTATGACATAAGAGATGATGACCACCTTAAATAGATCCTCAAACCACTTGGAACCCTATTACGAACCAAAAGAAGAACTATACAAATAATGGGAGGTCAGTATGAACAAGTGAAGACTGAAATTGAACAGGCAGTTGTGCAAGTGCTAGCAGACTTGGTAGTAGGAAAAGATAGAAAAGATCAATCAGTTGCAGAACCAGCAGAGAAACAGAGTTCAGAACAAGCAGAGGCAGCAGTAGAGGTAGTTGAAGTTGAAGATATTCCCTCTTCTTCTATAAACATTGGCACAGAATCTATGGACATTGAAGGAACAAAAGTTACTTTAGATTCAGATGATGCGGTACTCAACAGTTTGGATAACATTGTTGACAATTTGGCTTTGGGAGAGCAGGAAAAGAGTATTGAAACAGAGACTACATGAATAGAGAAGCAAATGGAAACAGCGGTCACTACATCTAGTGCACCTATTGTACCTATGATACCTCAAGAGGACATCAATTTTACCCCTAAGACTGGAAAGAAAAGAGAGATTAGTTTGATGTTTGAAGATTTAGGCAAAGAAGTGGATGATGTTGATCAACTAGAATTGATCACATCTTTGAACAAAATTATTGGGAAAAATAATAAGGTCAAGAATTTGGAAGGTAGCCTGAAAGATTTGACTGAGAAGCTACAAAGTGTTATATCTACAAAAGTCTTTGATTCAGATCCACTTGAAAGAGAAAAGATGGTAATAAATTCTTTTGATGTTGAGTTCACTAATTTGATTGATATTGCTAAGGTTAAGGCTCAGGCAGCTTATGAAGTTGAGATGTTGTAGAATATCAAAACTGACATTGGCAGCCTTGACATATACATTACGAACTTAAGGAAACATCTTGAGACTGGAAAGTGTTTGTACATTTAGTGTACAAAATCTGAAAATATAATAATTGAGGAAGAGAAGAAGATAAAAGAGAAGCAAGATGAAATTGTAGCAGAGACAAACTCAATGGCCAGCCCAAACATAAAGATCAGTGCAGTTGAGAAAAAGATCAGAAAATTATGTGATGAGATAAGGACTTTGAATGATGAGAAGAACAGGAAAATTATCAAGATGAACATCTTGAGAGAGCATGTTTCAATCAAGTTTACTATAATAGAAGAGTAGCTAGAAGAATGTCTTACTGCTAAGACATCATTTCAGAAGTTCAACTTTGAATCTCTTAAAGCTTGTCAGATTGCAACATACGAATTGAGTACTTTACTCAATGTAGCAGAATCAATTAAGAAGTCTTGGAAGAAAGATTTTGAGGCTTGGAAGTCAAATTTTTCAGATTGTGTTGCAAGCCTACCGACTTTGCATTAATAAAATAAGGTAAAAGTTTTGACACAATTTTGTATATCCCTTTCCACCCTTTATTTTGTCATTGTTGTCAAAGGGGGAGAGATACTTAGAAAATTGTCTATATATGATAAGGAAGGATACTCATAGGGGGAGTTCTATGGAGTATTATGAATTGTTATAGATTATGTTTATATTTTGAGGAGATATAAGGATAATATTCTATGGCCACAATTTTGATACAAATTTTGAGATTTTGACTTGTACACTTAGCCAATTTTCTCATATGTTGCCACCAATGACAAAGGGGGAGATTGTTGGAAATTTGGCTGAGGTAAGTACATGGATGTTGTCATTTTGGTAACATATGCTCCCTATGAAGATTGCATAAGCTGGAAAGTAAGTATGGAAGATCGCAGACTGAAATTGTCTAAGTATGAAATAGTATTTTTGACAGAGCACCTGATATAGTTTGTTTTGGCGACGTTCATTGGAGCATGATTAGAGTTTGAGCAGTTGAACATAGACTATATGGTGTCTAAGGATACCCCATCTTAGTGTGAAAAAGAGTACGGATAGTACGGACAAAGTTATGATTACCAATGACAGAGTATAGCCGACAGAGCAGTTTTGAAGGTAGAACTAGTAAATGAATTAAGGGATTATTTTGCTTGTCAAAATAATGACTTAATATTATAAAGAGCCAACATCCTAGATGTTTACTCTTGGATAAAGATGTGGAAGCCAGCTAGAGAAAGATATTATGTTTGTATCTTGTATAAAGATGTAATATTGTAATGTACCAAATATACTCGTAATGTAACTTGTGATAGTTGTATATTGTGATAGCGGTGAAAGTTGTTGATGTGAAGTTGTAAGTAGTACCATATGTAATTAGTAAACATTTGTAATACTTGTTTGGGCAGTGAGCTCATCTGGTAATCAGGTTTTGTATCTACAACTCCTAATAGGGTTGAGGCTTCTAACAAGGCCTATAGTCCCTTAACTAAGACTGATACACTATATATTTGTAATAGACTCCTAACAAGGTCAACATCCTTAACAGGATACTTTTGATTAGTGGATCTTTGTGGGTACCATCCCCACCAGGGTTTTCCCTTGGCTAGGGTTTCCTCGAGATCATATCATGTGTTATGAGTTCTTTACATTTACTGTTATGTATGCTATTTAGTCTCTTATGCTTTGTATGCACTAAAGTAATATGTTATATCCATAAGTGGGCAAAATTAAAAGTTTTTGAAATACCGATTCATGCCCCCCACCCCCTCTTAGTATTTCCTATTTCTAACAGGGTTATCATTGCACAAGAGGCCATCCACTCTATCCTCAAAAACAAAAACCCTAGTATGATGATCAAATTGGATATTAAGAAATCATATGATAAGGTTGATTGGAGATTCCTCTACAAATGTTTGGAAGAATTTGGTTTTTTCAAAACCTGGATTAACTTGATTTTCAAATGTATATCTACTCCTAAGATTTTGGTCTTAGTTAATGGAACCCCAGAGGGTTTCTTTGGCATTTCCTGAGGACTTAGACAAGGAGATCCGATCTCCCCTTTCCTCTTTATAATCATGGCTGAAGCTTTAGGCAGGATAGTGTTGGAAGAAAGGAGAAAAGAGACAATTGAAGGAATCTCCATTACTAGTGACATGGAACCTACTACACATCAACATTTTGTCGATGACACTCTGTTATATGGAGCTAGCAAAAGAAGGGAGGTCAGATCTTTTGAGAGGATTTTAGAAACTTATTCAATTGCCTCTTGTCAACAAATTAACCTGGACAAATCAAAAAATTTCTTTTTTAATACTGATATAGAAACCAAAAAAGACATTTGTAAAATCCTAAACTTTAAAGTAGGAAAACTTCCTTGTAAATATTTAGGGCTCCCCCTTGTCAAGGATAACAGGTTGACAAGTGTATGGGACCCCATCATAGAAAAGATCAAAAACAAAATGGGCTCATGGAAAGGGAAATGGTTGTCCTCAGCCGACAGAACTACCATGGTTAGATCAGTACTAGCAACTATACCAATTTATCAGTTATCATGTGTGCACCTACCTTCAAATAAGAAATCTGAAATTACTAAGCTTTTAAGGACTTTTTTTTGGCAAGGAATCAATGAGAATAAGAAAATTCCACTCATTTCCTGGGAAAATATGTGTAAGCCTGAGGAAGAGGGAGGTATAGACATTAAAGACTTAGGGGATCAAGAGAAAGCCCTAGGGGCCAAATTACTATGGAGGCTCTTTAAAAATGCAGAGGCAAAATGGGCAAAAATACTTATCCACAAATACTTAAAAGAAGGGTCGGCCATAAACATCTTTAGAGAAATCCATCCCCCAAAAGAATCAAGGATATGGAATTTTATGTTGGAGTGCAGGAACATTATTATGGAAAAATTAACTTGGTGCCCGGGGCAGGGGGAGGAAGTCCTATTCTAGGATGACTCATGGGGAGGCTATGAAATAATATCAAATAAATTAAATAACCCAACCCGTATAAACTCATTAAAAGAGAAGATCGGTCTCAATCTCAAAGACTACCTCATTCTTAAGGATGAAAATTGGGAATGGAAATCCCTGGAAAAATATGGGATTTTGGCTACAGATGAAGCAGTAATCAAAGGTATTCTTAAAAATAGGAAAATATTACTAAACAACTCAAGAGACAAATTAGTATGGGATGGATAAAAAATAGGGGAATATAACACTAAAGATGGTTATAAGATCATCTCACAAAGTTATAATAGACCAAAGACTTCCTTACCAATCCACCTATGCTGGGGTAAGGAATGCTCCCCAAAAGTAGGCTTCTATACGTGGTTAGCAATGAATTATAGACTTTTAACAATTGGTCATTTCAAAAAGTTAGGATTCTCTAGTCCTAGTAGATGCCCACTATGTGAAGCAGAGGAAGAAGATGGTGACCACTTATTTTTGAATTGCCCATTCACACATCAGTGTTGGAATTGGCTGCAAGGAAACTTGGGCTGGACCTCAGCCTTTCGAAAATCTTTGAGGTCCATGCTGCAAGCATGGCCAATCATCAAACAGAAAAGAATCTATGCTAACCTATGGTCTCTATCCCCATCCATATTAATCTGAGAAGTTTGGAAAGAATGCAATAGAAGAATCTTTAGAGGAGAAAAAATGGATTGGGTACAAGTATGCAATAAAATTGAAGTAGCAATTATAGAAAAGATGAATAGAAACACCCTCAAAAACATGAAATCTAATCTTAAAATGAGATAGTGGGATGGGAAGATGAGAGGAAAATGGGGAGGTTTGGTATTACCACCTTTTATAGGGGTTGACCCTCAAACCTCTTCAAAGAGGAAGGAATGCGTGTGGAAACCTCCAAAGAATAACTGGTACAAACTTAATTTTGATGGAGCATCCAGAGGAAACCCCAGAATTGTGGGCATCAGATGCAGTATACATAACCATGAAGGCAAGGAAATTGTAGCACTAGCAGCTCCTATTGGAAAAGAAACAAATAATTGGGTAGAACTTTTTGCTTTAATAAAGGGTCTCCAAAAATGTGCATCCATGGGATTAAATTACTTAGAAATTGAAGGTGATTCTACAATAATCATTAATGCACTAAGGAAAAAAACAACTCCAAATTGGAGATTAAACTCCCTACTCACCCAGGCTTTGACCCTTTGTGATTCCTTTTCAGAAATATCAATTAATCACATTTATAGTGAAGGAAACAAGAGAGCTGATGAATTAGCTAATTTAGGTGTGGATGGGATATCCCTGACATAACTTGTATACATTAATGAAGTAAGTTAAATTGTGAACTAAAGGGGTAACTACATTAAACATTTAGTATGATAAAAGGACTCTTCTTTGGCCCTAAACCAAAAAAATATTCTTTCAGGCTCTTTAAATAGAATAGTGATTTTAAGTTAGTTTTAAGTTAGTTCTCCTTTAGTTTGGATCTAGGAAGCAATGGTCATCCTCTTAAGGATGGTAAGTTTAAGACCAACATATTAACCTTTCCACCTAAAAGTAATCTAAGTATAGTAACAGGGAAGAATTAGAAAGTTTCCCTTTTTGTAGTCACTCAGAAAAAGTGGTAGGGCAGAAACATTCAGTAATTTAAATGGAGTAGAGCATTATTGGCCTCAAAATCTAGCAGTAGATATGAAGCCTCTTAGAAGGACTAAGTAAGTATAGACATCAAGAGAAGGAAAGTCAAAAAGAAAGTCGTAGTGGTTTTCTATCAACAAAGTAGTGAAGTTAGTATTATACCTTTTAGACAGGATCAAGGAAGGCTCCAGGCATACTCCTAAGGGGTATAGGTTTAAATAGGAATTTAGTGAGCATACTTCCTAAAGGTTAGATTCAGGGAAAAATATAATCAACACCCTCTCAAGAAATGCATATAGAGAAGCAGTGAAAGGGACATTTTTAGCATTCTGAGTATAGATATATTTACCAATCAAAGCTTAACCTTTTAGAATTCTAATAATTTACACAATCTTCCTTATTTCACTTACTTGAAGGATAAAATTCAAGACAATATATTTTATTCACTCCCGTATTAAGAAAGCCTTCTATTTAGGCTCTAGAGACTCTACAGTTGCATTGACATCTAAGGGGAAATCTTAAAGATCAACTAACAACCAATAACTATCACTACTTGGTAAAGCTCAAAAATCAAAGTGTTTCCACTTGTATGAGAATTAATGAAGATACAATTGTATCCATAAGATGTAGCACGTAGTTTGTATCACTATGATATTACCGCCACCGCTTCCTTTAAAAATACATCTCCCCTCATCCTCGAATCATAGATAATCTTATAAACACCAATTGTAATTTATTATAGTAGAGCCTAATCTTTTGAACTATTAAACTTGGTCCCTCAAATTATAACTCTTTCCTTTACTATGCATAATCTCTTAGGATCGCCACAAATAGAAATGTTTAATAGGTCATTTCTTTCTGGGGAAGATATAAATCTTTCCACAAACAAGTCACTCTATCCTGCACCACCATTTCATATTGAAACTCACATATATTAAAGATTTTGGTACCCCTCTCAAAAGATCTAAAAACCATGCATTATCAACCAAAATAATCGGGACAAAATTGTGATACAACTATATTAATGAGCACTGTGAATAGTACACATTAATAATGAAACATAATGGGAAGTTAATTCACATGAGAGTGTACTCCAAAGCATAATCAAATGGGGCTTACTAGAAATGTCCTTTGGCTCTCTTAAAACTTTAAAAGAAAACTAAGGTGTTATTCTTCATCAAACCAGCGGTAGAAAAGATAGCTCTGCAAACAAATTGGAAGCATAATGGAGTCTAGGATAGTCATTTTTCACACCAGAGTGAAGTGCCAAATGGCTTTCCGAGGAGTAGTTAAACCGGAAAGATGGAACACCATTTTAAAACCCTTAACAGATACGGTTCAGAGGGCTCTAGTGAAAGGGCTTGGCAAAGAACACTTTGATAATGAGTACATAGTTTGAGTTAATGGACAGGTAATCAGTCTTTTCATAGCATTATCAATTTTTAATGGGATATCTGAGGATAGAATCATCAGGGTGGCAAAGGAAATTTTTAAGGGGGAGTACTTATTAGGCTTAGAGAGAGCAGTTCATAGCATTGATAAGAACCTTACCATCCCTTTCCCTGAACTTTATATGAAAATGAATGTGAATGCCCTCCTATCCATTCCTAACTCCCAACGGCTTCCCATTCTTCTTCTCAAAGATGAAGCAAAGTTTAATACAGTCTGGCCAGCAATGGAAAAAAATTTGGATTTCCTCATTACTGTGGTGCTTAAGGAGGTAGTGGACCTTGACGAGGTCTTGGACTGTTGGAGGGTGGAGGGTTTTGAGGTACCCTTGGACATGGACATGCTGGATCCAAACAACATCAGGGTAGTGGCTCCACAGGTCAAGAAATCTTCCAGGGAGTACACAGCTAAGAAAGAGGAGATTGTCATTGTTCATAAGAAAGATGCAGATTGGTACTGTAAAGTCATTCACAACGAGAAGTAGGCCTTGATAAGAATGGATTCCCTTTATGAACTACTGCACTTTAAACTTTAAGTCGATGATTTTTCTATGTGATATATTTCCTTTGAACTCAAGTACATTAATCCTTTAAGATGGTAAGATAGAAAAACAATATTAAGAATGGACATACTAAGGATATTTCATAGATCTTTAATATAACTCACGTACAGTAATTATTATATATTTGCTTCTTGTCTCTTCTAAAGTAGGTTAATCCTGTATGAATTTTTGGATTTATTAGGCAAAGTATCTTTACACATATCTTGTAAATTTTAATTTTAAATAGTACTTTTCATTTTGTAATATTTAGAATTGATTATTTCAGGCTATGTGGAAAAATAAATTTGCTTTATTCCTAATTTTAAACCACCTTAGGATTGATAATTATTATCAACAAAGGTTGTGAACAATTTTAAGTACAATTATTATTTGAAAATTCAAAGAAGGATATGAAGGGTTTCTTACTGCTAGATCACCAGTGGTTCACCTTCATTTTCAATTTATAACTTCTAGCATCTTTATATATAGAGATGAAACTCCCATATTTCAACATAGCATCTTAACATTCAAATGGAAACACCAATCAAATTGAGATGCTCAAGAAGGCAAATTGCCTTTGAAGGGAGTATTTCGAAGAGAAGAATCAGAAAAATGTTAATGATTAAATACAATATTGTTGTTAGGGCAGTTTCAGTTATCCTAGGCGAGGAATTCCTAGGAAATAAAAGTAGACATAGGGTTAATTCCGATATCCCATCTATGTTTATAAATTCAGCTCTACAAGTTGATCCAGATGTTAGAGGCATTGGTAATCTATGCAGAATAGTTTTTAAGAAAAAGTACTTGCTAGATCTGGATAAGGTTATCAAAAGTATTAGAATAGACTTAACCATTCTAAGCCCCTGTGATTACATGAAAAGGATAAACAAACAGAACCATGTATCCACAGTTCCAATATTGGAGATGATCGATTGGGATAGATATATGGAAGAAACACCTTCTATTAGAAGGAACTTGGATATCCTTTTTTATTTTACATATATAAGATCCCCTCCTGAGGAATATTGGATGATAGAGTTTATTTCTAAAGATGACATTAGACTGAAACTGGTCAAGGAAGATAAAGACTCAACAGCGTCATTAGATTCTTCAAATGAGAACTAATAAGCTTCCCTCCATTAGGCAAGAAGCCTTAGAAAAATTGTTTGGTATTTAGGGGATATACCCTTGGTATTTGTTTTATCATTAGACCCGATAAGGGTTTGGGCTATAATGCTATCTGAACCCAAAATAATTTGACATATCCTCTAGTGTAATAAAGAGTTATGGGAAATTAATTATCAAGCACTTTTAACCTGAAATGTCAAGCACATATTTATTTTAAGAAGGCATGAATGATTATGCAACTTCCAGGTTTCTTGTTTTCTTTCTTTCCTATGTATCTACTTTAATTATATAGTGAGAATTTTATATATTGTGGATTCATTTTGATAAATTAGAAGGAAAGGAATCACTAGAGGCCTATCTAAGCTTACTGTGTCTCTGGCCTAGGTTAATATAGATTAATAATGTTTTTTTTTTTTTTTTCAGAACAATTTCAAACATTATTAAGCTATCAAGTTTATTTGAGAATTATATAAGAAGATATGAATATGTGACTTCCAAGTTTCTAAGTTTTTCTTTTATTCGGTTGATCCAGGCATCTACTTTTATTGTAGTAATAATTTGATATATTTTGGATACAAAATGTTAAATGTTAAAGGATTATACAGATAAATGAAGTTTTATTTCTTTAGAACTATTTAAAATATTATCATGCTACTACAGTCATTCGAAGACAGCTATGCCAAGGTTTCTAGCAAAAATCTCCATCAGAAGGAAGAAATACTTTGTTGGTACGGTTTCTGGGAAGACTCCCAAATACTTCTAAATAATATACTTAGGTGAATTTAAGTATAAACTTTCTACAATGAATTTTAACTTTATTGGTTTCATCCTGTGGTATAGCTGGAAGTAGGGTTAAACCACATCATAGGATAAAGAATATCTATTTCTAGGAAACATTTATTTTATCATGGACTCTCAGAACGTGGCTAACACCTGTAGCTTTCTGTTAATTTTTTTGCTATTTTGGGCAAGGCAGGTTTTTGGGCCTAGATTGGTGTCTGTTACCTATTCATCATTCATGCAGGTGTTTAAATTAGAGTTTTTGATTCCATGCAACCTCTAGTTTTTAGTATAAGTTTGATCCAGTTTCATTTCCCCTAATTAACAGATGCAAGATAGAAGAATATCAAGAGAAATCTATCTTCCTTGTGCCGTAATAATCTTTGAAGTTTTGTTTTGCCTTTTTGATTTTAGGTTTACAAGATTATCTCGTATCCTGAAGTAGCTTTTAAATGCAAGGGCTGGAATGTTGGTTTAACAAAATAGTCACTAATCTTGAAGTCAATATAACAAAACATTGACCTCAGATAAGTGGTTATTTTTTTTCTTTTTACATGAATCATGTTGTATTGTAGACCTTTAGATTGTAGTTAGGTTCTTAGAGGTAGTTTTTTTCTCTATGCAGTCATGTACAGATGAGCTGGAGGTTTATGTGGTTGTACTGGTGGGCAGATATACATTGTTTTTTGAAGTTTTGCATGACTGGATAATCATTAATGTTGAAGTCAGTATAAAACTAGACATTGACAGCAAATTAATGTTTAGCCCCTTATATATACTTTTAGAGGGATATATATATATATATATATATATATATATATATATATATATATATATATATATAGGTATGATTATTCACAGGATGGTGTATACTTAATCATACATATATGTATATATATAGATAAATATATATATATATACATATAGGTATGGTTATTCACAGGATGGTGTATATCCCCTATTTTCTTTTAATCTCTATTTACAATGTTGTGTTTCTATCCTTCAATCGTGATTTTTCCCCACTGGTGCATTTGAGGAGTAACTGTAATAGAGTAAATAAGGTTATGTATAACCTGTGATTTGGAAACCCTGAAGTTTGATAGTATATTTGTTATCAACTTGTGATATAAATGCCATATTTGAAAAACATTTACTTTTAAAAGTTTTTAAGAGGTTTATATTAGCCTATGATTATTACAGGATAGTGTATCACCAACAATGAAAACAGGTATGAGGTTTTATATTTTTAGATCCTTATCAACAAGGCATAATCTGTGCAATTAGCATTTTACAGCAAAAATATGACTTTAACTTTGTCTTCTCTAACCATTAACTTCTATTAATGATAAGTGCAAAAGTGATATTAGTGCAAAGAGGTTTATAATGTGACAGGATATGCAGGTTTATAATAACAGCAGGGAAAAAAGGAAATCCTCACAAATAATTTCGATAAAGATATCATGCAATTTTAAACTAACCAAGTTTGTAGAGCAAGCATAGGAGAGTCTAATATGGAAGGATCAATGGAATACTTGATCTTAGAAAGCATGGGCAGCAATCCTTCAGGATGAACCAACAGATTCAATTAAAGACAAGACAATGGATATTGCTCGTAGTTAAAGAGATCTCTATAAAAGAAGGGGATGCCCTTCGATTATGAAATGTAAAGGAAGGGAATGCCCTCCTATAAATATTATGTAATTAAACTGGACTAAGGTCCCAGGCTAGGTTGGAGGGTTTCTCTACCCTGCTCTTCCCTACCAGTGCCTACTTTGAGCAGGGTTAATGTAAATGTTTAATTGATTAATAAAATCTTGGCCTAGGCCTTTTACCAAAAAAAAATAAAAATTGAATAATGTAATTATTTTGACTTAAGTAAGTAATGTTATTCAAAAGTTCATAAAATATATAATTTGTTAATTACATATATTATAAAATATTGTTTTATCAAAGAAAGAATATTATCTAATGTAAAAATATAGTATTAAAAATTTAAATATATTTATTTTAATAATATTACCTTTAAAAATAATTAAAATAATAAACTAAAACGCAAACGTGGTAAACTAAAGTGCATATCTTAAGAAGGGGGACATTTAGTTTTTTTTCATTCTTCCCTTACACTTAGTTTTTTTCATTATTCCCTTATATATTTTATGTTTTAGCTTACGATTTATTAAATACCCACATTGGAGCTGACGGTGACTAACATCCGCTGTAGTTTTGTTTGCCGCACTTAGTCATTGGGATGGGAGCTGACTGAAATGATACGAGAGGAGGGCATGGATGTATGGGATGCTGCTAGGCATGGTGGGGGGTGGGGGGAAATTTTCAGCTACATAGCTGGCTCTGAAATGGGACATCGAGCACATATTTCAAGGGGTGCAAATTTTTAGCTATTTAGCCGGTGTCTTCTGTAAATAAAATATTAAATTACTGTTATGTAATTTACATTTTCTATAATCTCAAGACCTAGAACTGTCATGATCTTCACATATATATCATAATGCTGAAATTAAATAATCATGGAAACATTACTTACCTGGATCCATTAGTGCAGAAATCTGGAAGTGATGAGTGCAGCAAAATTTAACTACTGCCAAATACTTGGATGAGATGAAAAAATAGAATTACTTCCAAAAGCTTGAATGAGATGAAAATCGGTTTCTCTCTCTTACCCCTTTATGGATAAATTCTTTTTAGACTTAATATGATGGTATTCTGAAAGATCATTTATAGGTGGAGAGAGGACCAGTTTTCCCAAAATGGTTATACTCCACTTGTCCATCAAAGCAGGAGGTCTTGAAAACTACTCTTCTAATTGATCAATAAAATGTACGAAAGATATGAGATACCTTTTATAAAACTGTAACTGCCTATCACGTGTGCCTCTTCATGTGGGCCATTAAAATTAATTAAAAATTAATCTTACATTCTCCCACTTGGCACATATGATAACTTAATGTTAGAGTTTGATAAGGTAATCATTAGGTGCACTATAAATCATATCCATCTTAACTTCCAGTTGATCATCATAATACTATAATTAAACAACCCACTAATGCGAGTCATGGCGGTTCTATATTAATAAAGCAACATAGTCCCTTCCATGTACCACAATATTAGTAACCTATTTAATTTAGTCTATAAATAAGAAGTGTATTCATAAGGTCCAACAACAATGTCTCTTGTCAGAGAAGAGACTATTCCTATCATCATACACGCATTCTCATACATGTACGTACACATTTTTAAAAAATAGGAATTATCAATCAGAAACACTTTTATAAAGATCTCAAAGTGGCAATAACATAATGCAATCCATTACATAAAAGTAACATCTGTTATGTGCTACATTCAATACCCATTCTATTGGCATGTTCCTTAAATATTTTTGGTGGTAATCCTTTTGTCAATGGATCTGCAACCATAAGCAGTGTGCTTATATGTTCAATTGACACTCATTTCTGAACTTCATCCTTAACGACAAAGTATTTCAATTCCATGTGTTTAGCACCATTAGAATACCTTTCGTTCTTAGAGAAAAATACAGCTGCGGAGTTATCATAATAAATTCTCAGTGGCTTGGCAATAGAGTCGACAACCCCAAGTCCTAAGATAAAATTCCTCAACCACAATCCATGAACCATGGCTTCAAAGCATGCCACAAATTCAGCTTCTATAGTGGATGAAGCAGTGATAGTTTTCTTCACACTTTTCCATGATATTGCTCCTCCAACCAATAGGAACAAATAACCAAAAGTGGACTTTTTGCTATCAACACATCCAGCAAAATCTGAGTCTGAGTAACCAATCACCTCTAGATTATCAGTCCTCCTAAATGTGAGCATGTAATCCTTTGTTCCTTGCAAGTACCTCATCACTTTCTTTGCATCCTTCCAATGATCCAATCCTGGGTTAAGTTGATATCTTCCCAACATACCAACTGCAAAACTGATGTCTGGCTTGGTGCAAGCCTGTGCATACATTAGACTTCCTACAAAAGAAGCATAAGGAATTCCTTCCATCTTTTTTCATTCCCATTCATTCTGCGGACATTGCATAAGGCTGAATTTATCCCCTTTCTAAATAGGGGCGTCACTAGCTAAACATTTCTCCATTCTGAATCTCTCTAGAACTCTTTCGATATAGGCCTTTGAAGACAATCCTAGCAATCCATGTGATCGATCCTGGAATATTTCAATTCTTATCACATAAGACGCCTCACCATATCTTTCATTTCAAAATTCATAGAGAGAAATTTCTTGGTTTCGTGCAATAAACCAAAATCACTGGTGGCAAGCAATATATCATCAACATACAAAATCAAAAATATAAACTTACTCCCACTAACCTTTAGATATATACACCGATCAACAGTGTTTTCCTTAAATCCAAAGGAAGTAATAGTATTATGGAACTTAAGATACCATTGTTGAGAAGCTTGTTTAAGTCTGTATACTAATTTCTTAAGTTTGCAAGCCAGGTGTTCTTTTCCTTTAATGGAGAAACCTTCAGGTTGATCCATATAGACTTCTTCCTCTAAAATCCCATTCAAAAATGTAGTTTCACATCCATTTGGTGTAACTCCAAATCATAATGAGCCACCAATGCCATGATGATTCTAAGTGAGTCTTTCTTGGATACAGGAGAGAAAGTCTCTTTATAATCTATGCCTCCTTTCTGAGTGAAACCTTTGGCCACAAGTCTAGCTTTATGTCATTCTATATTCCCCTTAGAGTCATTTTTGGTCTTAAAGACCCATTTTCAACCAACTTTCTTGTATCCTTCAAGCAATTCAACAAGATCCCAGACTTCATTCTGGTCCATTGAATTCAATTCATCATTCATGGTAGCAATCCATTTAGTAGAATCACTACTTTCTATGGCTTGTGAAAATGAAACCGGATCCTTACATGTCCCAGATTCTTGTAGATAAACCACATAATCATCAGAAATAGCAGACCTCCTTTCCCTTTGAGATCTCCTTAATGCTACTACTAGTGGTTCTTCTACCATTGGTGGTTCTTCTACTATTGGTTTGTGGATGACAGACTCATTATAGAGTGGTGGTTCATTAATTTGTTGTTCAATGTTGTCATGTTGTTCAACAACGACAGGAACAACAATTTCCTTTGAAGCCATAGGTACCAGGGCTTCTACCCTAACTTCTTGGATAACCACACTTTTTGATTTATCACTCCCACTAACTTCACCACTTTCAATGAATCTAGCTTTATCGGTCTCTACAATTCTCGTATTGTGATCAGGATAGTAAAACCTATACCCTTTGGATTTTTTCAAGATAACCAATAAAGTAACTACTGACTGTTCTAAAATCCAATTTCTTTTCATGCAGATTATACACTCTAACCTCCGTAGGGAAACCCCAAACATGCAAGTGTCTTAAACTCAGTTTCCTTCCTATCCATAGTTTGAAAGGGGTATTTGGAACTGACTTACTAGGAACCTGATTTAATAAGTATGTAGCGGTCTTAAGAGCATGCATCCACAATGACACAGGTAATTTAGAATTACTTAACATACTCCTAACCATATCCATTAAAGTACGATTACGCCTTTCAGCTACACCATTCTACTATGGAGTTCTAGGCATAGTATACTGTGCACATATGCCATGCTTTTTAAGGAGTTTAGCAAATGGGCCAGGGCACTACCTTGATTCATCATACTTTCCATAATATTCACCACCTCTATCAGATCTGATGATTTTCACCTTGTTGTCTAATTGTTTTTCAACCTCAGTAATATACACCTCAAGGGCATCCACTGATTAAGATTTTTCATGCAGCAAATAGACATAACTATAACATGAGAAATCATCTATAAAGTTGATAAAATACTTTTCTCCACCAAAAGATGGATTGTCAAAAGGCCCACAAATGTCTATATGAATAATCTCAAGAATCTGTGTACTTCTTGTGGCACCCTTCTTTGTGTGTTTGGTTTATTTTCCCTTAATACAATCCACACATACCCCAAAATCAGAAAAATCTAGGTTCAAGAGAATCCCATCTTTTACTAATCTCAATAACCGTTCTCTGGAAATATGTCCCAACCTTTTATGCCACAAGTATGAGGAATTTCCATTTGTGAGAGTACGTTTAGTACCAATATTATGATGTAGGATAAGAATAGTTTCAACAAATTGATTATCAAGTTTTAATTTGTACAAACCATCACAAAGAATACCTGAACCAACAAAAGAGGTACTCTTAAACAAACTGAAATTTTTATTCCCAAATTTAAAAGAGTAACCATCAACATCAAGTTTAGACAAGGAAATTAAATCCCTGGAAATAGAAGGAACATAAAGTGTCTGAAACAGTTCCAAATGATAACCAGAATCTAGAAATAAATGATAAGTCCCAATGGCTTCAACTGGAGCTTTAACCCAATTGCCCATGAACAAAAAAATTTCATTTGGATTTATGGTTTGGGTTGTAAGGAATCCCTACATCATAGTTGAAACACGAGTAGTAGCCCTAGAGTCAATCCACCAAGTATTAGAAGGAACTTCAGTTAGGTTTGATTCAAAATAAACATAAATTAAATTCATACCTTTCTTTTCGAACCATTCCTTACGTTTTTGACAGTCTTTCTGATAGTGTCTCGACTTTTTATAGAAGTGACACTTATCACTATTCTTTTCCTTCTTATAAGTCGTAGAACCACAATTAGGCTCATACGCCATAGATGGTACTTTCTTCATGCCCTTTTTGGGCATTTGCCTCTTCTTGACTAAGCATACTGGCCAACTCATTCACATTCCACTTATCCTTAATAGTGTTATAGTGAATCTGAAATGGCTCATACTGAGGAGGCAAGGAGTTCAAAATAAACTGCACGAGAAAGAACTCATCCACCTTCATCTCAAGAGTCTTTAATTGAGTAGCCAAATTTGTCATTTCAAGGACATGCTCATGCATTCCACGTGTACCATCAAACTTCATGGTGGTAAGCGTAGCCATTAGCATTCCAGCAAGGGACTTATTAGTAGTTTGGAAACACTCTCCCACAGATTTCAGAAATTCTTTAGCATTGTCATTTTCAGGAAGAGTTGACTTGATGTTGTTTGCTACAGTCATCCACATAAACTTAAGGCTTAGTCTGTTCGATCTTTCCCATGCTTGGAATATAGTCTTTTCTTCCATACTTCTTTTATCAATAATAGCAGCCAGTTTCTCAAATTCAAGAGTTGTATCAAGATCCAGAACACAAAGGTGAAACTGAACCCGTTCTTTCCAATCTGAGAAATTCATTCCATTCAAGATCGGAACAGAAGAGGCATGTGAATGTAGCGAAACAAGAATTGACACTGCAACCATAAATTCATGTTCACAACATTAATATTAAGAGGTATAAGTAAATAACCAATATTAAAACATATGGTTCAATAATAAATAGTATTACCGTGATCTACCTTTGGGATAATCTTATGCTAAACTATTAACAATTAGGGTGATTCCCTTTCACCTAATAGGACTAATTGATAAAATATTCACAACTAAGTAAGTCTGTTACCTTTGGGTATCTGTACTTACCTTTAATCATGAATATTTACCAACCATCATATTCCAATTAATTAATCTCTAAAAATGGTGCACCTTTGGGCCAACCTAGTATTGTAGTGATTAAATAATTGTGATTTGCAAAGTCATTATTTTTTTTTTAACACTGGGAAAAAAATATTAAACTTCAATAATTTGACTTGATATCTACATATCATTCCGGTTGGACCACTTTGGTGGCTACCAAGCCGTATCATAATATAGAACTCAAATCAATATAACGACCTGGCATATACATTAAATCAACAAATAAAATTAATCAATACAACAAATTTATTATGTGGCAACCATGTATTATAGTAGATCATGGTTTTGTGTTTATAGCACACAAAATAAATTTGATCCAATAAAACAAATAAAACATTATTAAACATAATGGAAAAACATGAAAGTTCTTAACTAGGCTCTGATACCACATGTAAATAAAATATTAAATTACTGTTATGTAATTTACATTTGCTATAATCTCAAGACTTAGAACTGTCATGATCTTCACATATATATCATAATGCGGAAATTAAATAATCATGGAAACATTACTTATCTAGATCCATTAGTGCATAAATCTGGAAGTGATGAGTGCAGCAAACTTTAATTACTGCCAAATACTTGGATGAGATGAAAAAAACATAATTACTTCCAGAAGCTTGAATGAGATGAAAATCAGTTTCTCTCTCTTACCCCTTTACGGATAAATTCTTTTCAGACTTAATATGATGGTATTCTGAAAGATCAACTGCCTATCACGTGTGCCTCTTCATGTTAGCCATTAAAATTATTTAAAAATTAATCTTACACCTTCCACCAGATACTCCGTCGTAACTCTGTTTCCATAGCGCCGCCAAACGGGATGCATAGCCCAACTGATAAAAGTGGCACCCAATGTAGAGAAAGTGATAGAAGTTGCACCAAATTTGGCGGCGTCTCTCCCCGCCCACCACTGGACAAAATCAAAGATCACGCAGTCCGGACAAATCTCCACCGAAAGCTTTTCAGACGAGGCTTCCAATCCATACACTGCTTTGTTAAACAGAGGGGTCAAATACATCGGGAGATCTGAGGTGCTCTCTATCTCTGGCGGAAGTCCCACTACTTTTGGCAGAGGTAGCTGCAGCAGCTGAATGCTTTGGATCTGGCGGCTTGCAAACAAGGGCTTGATCTTTGCTATATTTAGCGGAGTTGAAAAGAATGAAACTTTAATGCCTTGATGTGCGAGCCTGATGGAGAGCTCTGTGTAAGCCGAGATGTGACTGTGGGCTAACCAGGGGAACATTAGCACATGCAGTGGCTCGCTGCCACTATTCTGATATCCACCATCCTCCATCGTGCAGCAGGAGAATTGTATAGAAAATGTAATTCTAAGATCGAATGGCTTTACAAAGTGTATATAAGGGAAGAAAATTTGAACTCAACTTCAAAGAGTGTCAACGTCATGTTAGGCTATCGACCGGCTCAACTTTCCTATTTTTGACACTTCGATCATTTGGTAGCGTCTATCCAACTTAGAAAAATTGTTTTCCTTCACGCTGGGAACTGGCAAGCATGGATGAATTGAGCTCAATTATTTAAAAAATCTCAAACTTTAGAAAAAATTGTTTTTGTGTTTAAGGAAATTATTGATATTTTTTCTCTCTGGTCGTTTTGTAACTGTCTCCCTCTTACTTCTAGCTACGTGGCACAACCCAGATTCATAATAATGTCTGATTATTAATATCCCTATTGCATTTGTTTCATTTATTTTTATAGTGTTGACTATTTATTATTATTGCTCTATTTTTTTAATGAGACAAGTACCAAAAAGATTACAAATAAAAACAGACGAAGCAGAGATAAACAAACCAAGACTGTCTCACTACCGCCTTAATTTTGATCCTTCTACTACTATTTTGACTATCATTTTATGTCTCAGTCGTCTTCTTTTCCTACTGGCCTCTTTCTTCCATTAAGGAATTTTACCATATAATTAACACTGATCATGATAACATCATTTTCTATTTTAGAAGAGTTTTCTAATTTATTAAAAATGCAAAATGACTCTTTCACCACTTTCATTAAAAGAATTTAATGCTTTTTTATTCTATATTTTATTTCTGATTTTGTGGGATTAGAAAAATATACCAGAAAACTTGCTACAATGTTACTAGCAAGTGCATGGAAATGAGGGATAATAAAGAGGTAATAAGTGACAATATTTTTCATGAAATAAACTAAACCTAAACATAGATAAGCAATTCAATTCAAAATGCATACACTTAAAAAATAAAAGTTATTACAAGTGCAATAATTGTAATTCTCTATATATAGATTTAAAAAACAAAACAAAAATTTTATAAAATGTTTAAAGTTACGAAGGAAAAATATCTAACAAACAAAAAAGTGTTCCTATTAAATCATCACTAAAATCTAACATAAAATTTGGTGTGCACCCTCTATATCTTTTTCTATTTATAAAGACGTACAAATTATATATGTATCTAATATTTTTTATTAAACTTTTCTAATGGTTTTTTGATGGAAACATATCTTGAAAATTATATCAATAAGGTTGTGCCAAAATGTTGGAGGGTTGTTTCCTACTTTAGCATTGAAAAGATAGAGCATTCATTACAAAATCTAAATTGAATTTTTATTGTCAATTTAAAAAATGAGTTGTTAGGAATGTAAACACAATCAAAAGTATTGAATTTAAGAATGTTTTAAAAAGCAAGATCCAAAATTAATTCCCCAATTTCCCCACTCTTGTTCTTTATTAAGCTTCACATTTCATTTTCTCTCATTTCCTAGAGTTTCAATGAAATTTGTCAAGGTGGTTACCTCAACAATATCCATTTGTGTGAAATGGTTTGGATTCTCATAATCACATTTATGAATTAGTCCTTTCTCCTTGAACACAAACATAAAAAATGTCAATTCCAAGATTTGACAATCCCATTCGAGACTAATTCTAGCAAACAAACAGACACTAAATTTTCTTTCCCTTACACATATTCCCTTCTCTTAATTAAAACCTCATTTTTCAAATAAAATTTGTAAAATAAATTTTATAATTAGTTTTTAAAATATATTTTATTATATATTTATCTTATTGTATTAAAAAATTTAATAAATAAATAAAATCAATTAAAATAATTTCTTAGGAAAAATATAACATTTTACAATTAATTACCTCTTTTAAAAAAATTGAAATAAAATGTACATATAATTTAATAAAAAAACATTTACTAATTTTATTTATATATAATTTTATATTTAAAAATATTATAATTTTTTATAATAATTAATTTAGTACTATATTAAGAAATTATAGTGAATTTTTTTATATTTTTCTTTAATTTTTGAAATCTAAACTTGGTGAATATATTTTTTTACAAAATAATATTTTCTAATAAATTATTAAAATTTTCAAACAATTTTTAAAACATTGTCAATCAAATACTATTTAAAACATTTTATGGTAGCTTTAAAAAAACTAACATAAATCTGTAAGCTTTCCACCTTGTCCAAAAAAAACTTTTGTTTTCATTTTTTATAAATAAAAAGATTATTCACATGTAGTTTATATATCTAGTTCACTCTATTTTTGCAAATTTCTAAGTGTTTGCCTATACTTTCCACAAGAACTAATAAGTGTGTATCACATAACTTGTACAAAAATTAATAATATTTTTTGAATGCATAAAGAATGAAACATAGAACAATCTTAGGCATACATACATACATACATACATATACACATGTACACATGCATGGTATGACGAATATAAAGACACTAGTAAAAGATAAAAATAATATATCGATGTGAAAAATGTTTGTACCAACAAAATTAGACTCTAGAGCTTAGGTTCATCATCCAATCTTTGCCAAGGTTTAAGGTGGAGTGCATTTTAAACAAGTGCCACGTAGTGGCTAGTACTTGTCTTTAGTTTTGTAATTAATTATAACTATAATTTATATAAAATTTTAATTAGGTTGTGTTAATAATGGTTATTGTTTGAATAATAGTTAGGTGTATTAGATTATGAAATAGTTAATATATATTTGAAAAAAATAGAATAATTATAATTATATGTTGAAGATATTAAATTTTAATAAAAAATCATATTAAAATTAAAAATATAATTTATATAATTTTACAATCTATAATAAAAAAAAATTAAATTAAATTAAAAATAAATATTTTCAATAATAATTCTATTTTTAATAGAATAAAAAAATATTTAATTTGAGTTTGGTGTGATGAGAGCGGATCAATCTCATTTATTAAGAATAAATTTTCAATGCACAAATTTTGCCTAAAATAAAGCAATGTGGAAGAGAAATAGAATTTTGGAAATTTTGTGTATAAGAGCTCAAATGATTTAGCCAATCAAATTATCAATAAATAATTTTTACATGTTATAAACTTAAAAATATTGCAATTTCACTATATGAAATATATAATAAGATAGCAAATATCCTAATTTCTAATTGGTTCATACATATTGTTTTAATCACAGATTAAATCAAGAAATCCAAAAAACATTACAATAGTACTTGCTTAATAAATAAATCAAGTATGCTATATAATATGACCACATTATAAAACATGCTTAATTTAAAATCAATAATTATTTCATCATCAAATACCTATTATTTGTTTAACTATTTTACTTGTCAATTTTTTTTATTTTTACATATAAATTGGATAGCTTCTTAATTTTTGTGAATAATAACCATTTACTAGTATTTTAAGAGTTTAATTGTGATAGCTATTTTTTTTTTATATTATATTATTTTTATGTGGGAGCATTTAGAAAATAAATGTAAAGAAATAAAAAATAGTATCATCATAAACTTGTGATAACATGTTATATTATTTTTGTTTTTAAAGTTTAATTTATAAATAGAGTCAAACTTTAATTGAAGTTAATCTTGTTCAAGTAATAAGCTTCAATACAATTATTGAAGTTCAATTCAATTAGTCAAGTTTTAATTCAATTAGTTATGTTAATGAAATGATTAATGATTACATAAATTACTAAAATTAAAAAATAAAGTTCAAATAAATTATTAAATTTGAATTAAATTATCCATGTATAATTAGTTTTTAAACTATAATTAAATCATTTAATTTTATAATATCTATTAAGTTATGAAAAGTTAAAGTTTAATTACATTCTCAAAGTTTAATTCCATTACCAAAGTTTAATTAAATTACCCAAATAGTTTAATTACATTGTTAATGTTTAATTACACCTTTAAATTTAATTCAATTATTTAACTTTAATTTAATTATTTAAAACTAATTAAATATCAATACAAACCACACAAATTAGAAATAATCTAAACAATAAAAGAAATAAAAAGAAAATAATGTCACCAAATAATAAAATTCAAAATACAATTGATTTAATTACAATATAAGGAATGTCTACAATTAAATTAAATTAATAATTTTATTAATGAAATTAATATTATTCTAATTAAAATAACTATACATAATAAAATTTCACAATTTAAAAAAAAAATACTTACAAGCCATATACTATCAATACAAACCATGATATCATTCTTTGTCTTATGTAAATAGGTTTGTCTAATTTGATTTATTTATTAGTTAATTTGTATACCTCATTGATTTAATAGTATTAGACATTTTGAAGTTTTCATTCTTTCTTTTTTTAAAACAAAAGTGGACTGGCATATATATATATATATATATATATATATATAAAATAAATACTCTCATTCAAAGACTCATCCGGGAAAGAATCAGGAAAGTAAACTCGAAATCATTGTCAATACATATATTTGATTAGAGGAGAACCTCAAATTACAATTTTCCAACCAAAAAGATAATGACATTTACATTCATGGTTGCTATCAAGCAAGGCCAAAATATTTCTGAAAAACCAAAATGAGGAGCTCCACAATGGTCTGTTATTCCTCCATATCTACAAAATCCAACAGGAGAGATTTATTCTTCCATATCTACAATATCAGGCAATCAATTGACATGATGTTTTTCACGGTTATTGTTTGGTCCTACAGATTCCATTGGGATTGGGAAAATATTTAGACACTCTTGATAATTGAATGTGGACCTTGAAACTGTTGTGAAAAAATAAATTGCAGGTGGGTATAATAGCATTGACTTGGAATGTTTGTTATCACCCTTTCCTATACCTTGCTTTTATTCAGGGTCTGTAATTTTTAACAAATAATAACATATTTTCATAGCAAAGAAACTTCTTTAAGTTGTTTTTGGGAAAGTATGTCCTGAAAGATGAATGAAATTTATTGAATATATTAAATTGGACTACAAGTTTTGACATACACTAACCACAATCAAAGGAAGATGCTTCTTTATGGTAAAATTAGTTGACTTATAAAAATGGGGAAGACTTCAAAGGAGCCCTATAAGCAATAATTTTCAGAAGGAGAGAGTAGTGCAACATGGATGGCAAGTGGTCTAGTAAATAGGAGTATGTTGATTATTTTCATTCGTGAAGTGTAAAAATTTCTTTCCAATAGAAAATTGTGGAATCATAGGATTCTAAAAATTCACCTCCAAATATTGGGGTATATGCAAACAAAGAGCATAAACAAATTGTGTAAAGAGTGAGCATTGTTCAAATAAATTTGATAAAAGCTACTAAAATGAGATATCATCTTACCAAATTATTTAATTATAATGGTTCAAATACCATAGTGAATTCAAACCATGCATGCGGTCTAAGATGGATTTCCTTGAATTTCACCAATTCACCATCAACATTATGTATCTTTCAAAGCTAGTACATGTAGACACCTAAAAATTCTTTAAAAATAAAGTATTTTTATTTTCTGAAAAATCTCTGATGACATCATCATTTATTAATTAATTAATTAATTTATTTTTATGTCATTAAATCCTTTTTTCTTAATTAAAAATATTTAATTAAGAAATCCCTTCCAAAAATGTTTAAATCTTATTTAAACATTATCTCCTTATTTATTAATTATTTTAATTAATAAATTGACCAAAAATCCCAAAATAAATAATTTATTTATTTTTTGACCAAAACTTGGCCAATTTCCCTAAGACCACTAACCTCTTCCAAAATCTTCTAATTCCTTCTTAATCTCGATTAAAAGGCTAATCCCATCTTTTCTAACCCTAATCCCAAGGCTAAATATTTAATTAAGGTTAAATATTTAATTTTCATATTTATTGAAAATATTTTAATAAATATTCCTAAAACTTAAGCTTTTGGAATGAATAAGCTTTTATTCCATAAAACTAAGGAGAAATCTAGACTCTTCTAGAATCTTCTCAAATCCAACCTCTTCACCCATCCTAATCCTATTTTGTCCTAATCTAATCCTAATCCTACCCTTAAACCTTTGTGCAATCCTAACCAAGCTTAAGACTTTCCTAAACCAAAGCAAAGTCTTCCCTTCCAAATATCTCAACCACAAAGCATTTATTGCTTCCCCAAAGTCTTCAAAGCCTCTTAAAGCCCATTCATTGCTCTTACAAGCATTTATTTGGAGAGTTATGAGCTTGGAGCCCCCTTTGTTGACTCCTCTTTGCCCTTCCCTTCATCCACTCACCTTGTGACATGTGTCACCTCCTGATTGGCTGAGAACTAGCACAATCCATGTGCTTCCCTTTGAATGAATATTGGCCTCTCTTAAGGATTTCAATCCTGGCCACTCATTCTTCCTTCCCAAATCCTATAAATACCCCTCCTTTCAAGAGCAAAATCAATTAGCTTACTTTCATTCTCATGCACTGTTATAATGCCATTTTCATGTTAGATCTTAGCAAATCATTCTAATTTAGTTTACTTTCAAGCATTTTAGCTCATCATAGTTTAGTAATAATGGATTAACATAGTTTTTCTTATTGTTTTGCATAGCATAGCATCATATCACATCTAATTTGGTCTAAAATCAATCCTAGATTACTCATCATGTAGCTTAAATCTCCATTAAAGCATAGCTTGAGTTCTTGAGGCCTTAGGGGCAAATCAGGTGTTCCATACCTATTTTGTGCCAATTTTGGGGTTTTCATGAGCTTCAAATCATCCTAAATGCATTAGAGCATGCTCCAAATGCTTAGAGAGCACATCCACATCCCTCTAATCTGAGCAAATCAAACAGTGCATGGGTGCAAACTGTTTCTAGCTCAATCTGAGGTGGCTTTGCTTAGAGCTCGTTGTTTTTGTTTTGATTGTATGCTAGATTAAACTCTTAACGTTTGATTGATTTGAGCCTTTTAAAACAGATAACAGGTACCCTCGAAAGCCTTGCTCACAGTACAATCACAAATAGAAATGTTGAAAGTCCAGATTTAAAAAATAACACCCACATATTGCCACAACAAACAACAACAAAAAAGTAACTACTGTATATGTTAGTTTCATCTATCTCATCTAAGACCACAACCTTGGGCTGCATTGAACTTCAAGTGGGCATGAAGGGTAAGACATTTTTTTAATATAAAATTATCAATCTAAAACCTAAATAAAAATTAACTAGTCATTTTACACCAATTTATTCTTCAAAACAAAGATTCCACTCAAAATGTAAAATAAACTTGAAGACATTTAACACCATCTGGCAAACCTTTTTGATAATTCTAAACCTTAATATCAAACCACTGATGAAGCAGGTCGACCTTATCACCCATCGTTTAATGGCGTACCATCACACAAATGGTTGATCAGTGTGGGTAACAACTTTAATTTGAGAACTATAGCAAACGTACTGTCTAGAACGGTTTTGCACGGTGAGAAACCTAAGGGTGAAAGCACAATCGGGTGTCACCCTTTTGGCTAACTCGACCGACTCAGCCGAGTATCTCTTGGCCGAGTAGGACTCAACCGAGTCTCCTTCGACAGAAGAAAGGGAGGCGCCGAGTGGTGGGGGTGACTCAATTGAGTCTACCCGGACCTATTAATAGCCCAGCGAACGGCCAAAGCCCCTCATTTGAACAATGAGGGGCTAAGGATAGCGACCAGAGGGGGCAATAGTGCAACTCGGCCGAGTTAGAGGTAGGTTTTTTATTTTATTTTTAAATTTTTTTGTTTATGTTTTTAAATAATTTTTTTTGTATTTGTTGTTTAAATATTTTTTAATTATTTTTTTAATATTCATATGTAAAAAAAATATTTTTTTTTAAGATGTATTGTATTTAATTTTAAAAATGTACAAAATTAACATATAAAACTTAAACGTACAAACCAGAGAAAACATATATAATTTAAGTAAAACGTAAAATAAAACTTTTAAAAACATGTAATAGGACCTACCCTTAAGACATTTAATAAGACCATTAAAACCTAATAAGATGTACCTAATTATAAGACCCAATACTTAACTTAATAATACCAATTAAAACATAATGGACTATCTACTCTTACTGGCCTAATAGGACCACTTAAGACTTAACATCCACTGAATATGACCTATTAGGACCCTTAAGACCTAATAGGACCACTTAAGACCTAATAGAACTTAATAGGTCAAAATAGTTCACCCTTAAGACTCAATAAGACCTAATTAAAACCCTTAAGACTCAATGTGACCCTTAAGACCCAATAGGACCCAATAGGACCCAAGTGACAAGGACAAGTGCAACCGCTACCTAGATTAAATGACTAAACAATGTAGTGAGCAACTTATCTTATGCATTCAATAACCATCATTGTTTGAGTTATATTGTTTTCATGCCATTAGATCAAGTTATATAATTAAAAGAACTTTGCTTTATAGCATGCACTTTTATTTTATTTCATTGTTGACTCCTAATAAATTAATCCTTAAGTTTTTAGGTTGTCATGTTTTTTAATATTGAACAAAGTAGTTTAATAATGACTAGATGCTATATCAATAAATGGAAAGAAAGAAAATAGACTAGCATAACCAAAACACATAATAGTCACAAAAAGGTTGAAATAAAGTATCATTATCCATTGTAACACTCTTTGATTTAGCCCAAATATTTATTATATCTTTGAAATTGCATTACTTTCTTTTTGATATTTTGGAGTTGGACCATGTTATTGGAATTCATCTTTATAAGACCTATAGTTGTGAGACAGGAAAGGCAATATGAAGAAAGATGTCATAGTAAATCCTAAGAATTATAGTTATCTGATAACAATTATTAGATAACATTTGCATACTAATGTGTTTTAACTTATCACACTTTGTAATACAAAATTAATCATTTAACTATTATCAAGCCCCAAGAAAACTATACCATCAATATCATATAACTTTCTATAAAGCCAAGGTAGCCAACTAAATTGATTCAATAGTATTGTTTTTTTTCACTTTGCTTTCATTGAACTCTTAACACTTTTATTTTGTATTGATTTATTATTGTTAGTCTTGAGTAATTAAACATTTTTGTCTAGTGCCAATATTATTTAATCAATTCAATTAGTTCTCTTAGATCTTAGTCATGGTCTAATTGTCATATTTCCTTATTCTATTTGTCATGGCCCATGGATGATCTTGAACTCCCCTATGCATTTTTTTCAATCTAAATAAGTATAGTGCTGGATATTATCAAAACTATTATTTTCATCCTTTGCTAAGAAAATTCCTATTTATCAAAATGAATAAAGCCCTAACTCTTATCATATAGGATACCTTAATTATAAGGTCATCTTTATTTTTAGTTGCCTAACTACCAAATTGAGGTTTTGATACTATCTAAAGTAGGATAACATATTTTCCTATGAAAGTTCCATAACACATTGTGCTAATCATCACACAGTCAAACATTACAAAGTCCCTCTAAGAGAAGGTTAATACCCAATAGGACCCTTAATACCCAATAGTACCTAATTAAGACCCTTAAGATGAGCTCATAAGACCCTTAAGACCCATAAGACCAGGATACTTGACCTAATTAAGACTCTTAAGACCCATGAACCCCTTTCCAAATTATTATACATTTTCACCATTTCTTTTAGTATTTAATTTAAATATAATGTTTTTCCCTCCCTAGTTATGGAAATTTGTACAAATTAATTTTTCTCATATGTGTAAAGTAAATATGCATTCAAATTAGTAAATATGCGTGCACATGAATTAGTTCTACTACCATGATTGAATACATGTGTAAATGCCTTCAAGTTTACAGTATGTTTTTAAATATTTAAAAATATTACATGTACATATGTAAATGCATGAATTTAAATGTTTAATTTAATATTTTAATTTATATTATGTACAAATGCATTTGAAAATTAGTTCATGTGTGTTTGTTTGAAGTTTTTTAAATGTTTTCATGTTTACTTGAAGTATGTACACATGTACAAATTGAAAGTTAGATATTTTTAATTTATTTAAATTAATTTATATATATATATATATATATATATATATATATATATATATATATCAATTGATTTTCTAATGGATGTATGTATATGTGCATGTGCCTACTTGCAGCAAGCATTTTTTATCTATATCTAGATCTAGATATATATATCACCTTTGTGTGCATATCATTCATGGCTTCTAGTGGTTCAGATCAGAGTGTCCATGATAGTTGGGGATCACAAGCTCCCTCATACCAGGATAATACCCAAGCCCCACATAGTAGAGATAGTCGTAGAGATGAGACTATCTCTAGGATGCAGGCCGCTTTGACTATGTTAGAGTGGACACTACAGAATAGTACTACCCTCCCTAATAGGGAGAAATTGACAGATATACGCACTGGGCTCATGAGTATGATTCAAAAGGCTCAATCATACAATCCATATGATGATGTATCGATTGATGTTTTTTTATCATAGCCTATCTAGCACTGTCATAGGGACAGTAGGTTGGAGGACAGTTGATTTAGATGTCTCAATCACTCAGGTTAAGAATATGTTTGGCACCCATTATATCAATAAGAGGGTGGTTCGAGCATACAGGGTCACTTTTTGTATAGATGACATAGTGGCCCCTTTTATATATCCTAGATGGTTAGCAGCACATCATATGTGGCCCCAAAAGGATGAGGTGCTACTATATTTATGCAAAAAATTGTTTGCAGAGTTTCATTTGGGCTACGATGTTGACTATACAGATCTACCTCCACATGCTGGTCAAGGTTGGGGGAGATATCAGGATAAGTGTAGATGACCCGATATACCACAGCCCCCTAGTAAGAGGGCATTGGTGGGTCAAAACCTTTTGGTTCTTCCAAAAGGTTTGGAGACCTACACTGGAGCTGGGCAGGTTGCATCTGAGGACACACGTTTAGATATGTATTCTAGCATTGCCACCATCGTGACTCAGGTCGAGTAGTTTTTATTTGATCGTGTGGGTAGGTACATGCTTCGATCAAGAATGAGTGCAGGGGTATCACCATCTAGTCCATTTTATGACCCATACATCAGATTTGATCTTCCTACTCCAGATGAGATAGGATGACTACCTAAGGATCACATGCATGAGATTAGTGGTATGTTAGTGAGTGATCTCCTAGCTACTTACCAAAGGATTTCTACATTGCATGGGATTGAGCCACGTGATTTTCCTACTTTCATTGGAGGAGGACAGTGTCGTAGATCATCCTCCACAGGCAGCAGTCGAGGTCAGGGCTTAGATGCAGAGGTAGGTTCCTCTAGACAGAGTGTGGATGATCTTACACCACCTCCATAGCATACACAGGCTCCCACACAGCATACACAGGCTCCCACACAACATACATAGGCTCCCACACAACATACACAGGCTACGACCTCATGAGTTCATAGTAGATTCTCAGATTTGCTTATGGACGAGGCCATTGATCCTGATGCAAATTCCTTGCACTCTTCTAAGTTATCCAACCTTGGACGTGCATTATAGCAAGTACAAGAATCTGTATTTAATTTCAATTTATATAGATATAATGTTGTGTACATATAGTTCTATATTTAAATTTAAATTTATTTAAATGTGGTATAGGACATTGCGATGGGTGCTGCATATGGAGATTTAGAGGAGCCTGTTGATCTGATTCATCATGATACAGAGGTACATGTAAAATAATTTAAATAAAAATTAAATTTTATAATTTATTTACATTTCAAGTTCTTATATATATATATATATATATATATATATATATATATATATATATATATATATATATATATATGTATGTATGTATGTATGTATGTATGTATGTATGTATGTATGTATGTATGTATGTATGTATGTATGTATATTTACATTTACAGACTCAGGTCAGTAGGATGAGGATCCACACAGGCTCGGACATCTAGCAAGTGATGGCGATCATCAACGTAGTTGATGTGTTCATAGATTTAGATCTATGGCATTGATTTTGATCTAGAGTACACATGTACTAGAGAGTATTTATATGTTACGTTGATTTATAGATATGTTTTACATTGACCTAGATATATG
>BSBK01002152.1:7647500-7870000 GCA_027943335.1 Chamaecyparis obtusa | reverse complement strand
AGTACGTATGAGGCACTTCAACAATCTCCCACTTGACAAGGTACGTACGGATATCCGTGGAGTTACTCAACAAGGCTAATAAGATTCAAGGGCTTTAAGCCCCATCGAGCTTGCACACCATTTAAACTTAACTGTGCTCACCAGCTTTGTCAATGCATCTGCAACATTCTCCTTAGTGCCAACATTTTCTAGCTTCACCTTTCCATCTTCAACCATGTCACGTACAAAGTGATATTACACATCAATGTGTTTTGTTCTGGAGTGGAAAGTAGGATTCTTTGCCAAACAAATTGCACTATGGCTGTCACAGAAGATAGTAATCTGCCCTACATCAAAACTAACAATAGAACACAAGCACTTAAGCCAAACAGCTTCTTGACATGAACGAGTAGATGACATGTACTCTGCCATGGTTGTCGACAATGCATCTACGCTTTGCCATTTTCTCATCCAACTGATAGCACCACCATTCACTGTGAACACATATCCACAAGTGGATCTTCTTCTACCAATGTCCCCTACCCAATCAGCGTCCACATAACCTTGAATGCTAATGGATCTATTAGATCTAGCTGAGTTACCTTGATAGCACAAAGCGTATTGTGACATACCCTTCAAATATCTAAGAACTCTTTTCACGGCATCCCAATGCGGCTTGCCCGGATTTGCCATAAACCGACTCAACACTCCCACTGCTTGGGCAATGTTTGGTCTTGTACTGACCATTGCGTACATGAGGCTGCCAATAGCACTTGCATAAGGTACTTGCTTCATGTCTTCAACCTTATCTGGAGATTTTGGAGTGTCATTAACCGACAACTTCATTCCCTGTAAAACTAGAACTACTTGCTGCTTGCAATCAATCATATTGAACCGCTCAAGAACATAGGTAATATATTTGCTCTGGTTGAGCCAAAGCTTCCTACTAGTTTTGTCCCTCTTGATTTCCATCCCTAGAATAAATTTAGCTGCCCCCAAATCTTTCATCTCAAACTTTAAGGACAACTAAGATTTTAAATCTGAGATCATTCCCTTACTATTGCCTATAAATAACATATCATCTACATATACCAATCATCTTCAACTTTATAGTACACACAGTGATCAAATTTATATTTCATAAAACCCAAAGATACAACATATGTATCATACTTTTGATACCACATTCTAGGTGATTGTTTCAAACCATAAAGAGACTTCTTAAGCTTACAAACCAAATGCTCTCTACCTTTCTCCACAAAATGCTCTAGCTAGGACATGTATATTTCTTCTCCAAGATCACCATGAAGAAACGTTGTCTTTACATCCATCTACTCAATTTCAAAGTCAAGTTTTGTTGCAAGTGACAATAGAAGCCTAATGGATGTTAGCTTAGCTACAGGAGAAACAACCCCTTCTTTCTGAGAATACCCCTTTGCAACTAGTCTTGTACATGTCAATGTTGCCATCTGGACCATACTTCTTAAATGCCCACTTACAACCCATGGGCTTTCTACCTATAGGCAAGGGTACTAGATCCTAGGTTCCATTTTTGTCCAATGACTTCATTTCATCTTTCATGGCTTCCAACCAAGAATTTGAATCTGGCATATTAATTGCTTTTGTCAAAGTCCTAGGCTCGTCAGCATCAGTAAGCAAAGCATAGGCACAATTGTCATTCAACATCGAGTAATTAAACCTCTTTGGTGAATAGCCATACCTATCAAGTTGTCACCTCTCCCACATGGACCTCCTCACTTCCTGTGGTTAGGCTTCACGAGGTTCAACATGAGATTCATGATCATGTTCTACTGAACTTGCAGAACTACTCGAGCTCTCCTCATCCTAAGGCACATTCGGGCCCTCATTCTCAGGCACATTCGGGTCCTCAGTCTCTTTTTTAGAAGTGAAAGGGATTCCAACTGCTTATTTTCGTTTATCTATCTTCCCTGGCTACGGATTTGCAGAGGCACGTTTCATTTCATGAAAGATAACATTTTTGTTGTACAACACTTTTTCAGTGAGAGGGTTCCACAATTTGTATCACTTCACACCAATGTCGTAACCAATGAAGATGCATTTCACAGCTTTGTTATCCAGCTTTGACCTACTCACATCAGGCACATGAGCATATGCCTCACAGTCAAAGACATGTAAATGCCTTAACGAGGGCTCCATACCAGACCGTGTTTCCATAGGCATTTTTTCAACTAGTGTTGTAGTAGAACGGTTCAGCAAGTAACACATTGTAGCCACTGCTTTAGCCCAAAACTTGTGCTCCAAACCAGCACTGCTCAACATGCTTCTTTCTCTCTCCATCAAGGATCGATTCATCCTTTCAACTACTTTGTTTTGCTACAGAGTATAAGGTGTAGTCTTATGCCTCTTAATACCATGATCTACATAGAATTTATCAAAATCTGCATTGCAAAACTCGCAACCTCTGTTCTTAAACATTCAATCTTTCTCCTAGTCTGATTTTCAACAAGACTTTTAAATTCCTTAAAACAACTGAACCCTTTTGATTTACTCTTCAAAAAATAAACAAATGCTCTTCTTGAATAATCATCTATAAATGACACATAATATCTTGACTTAGACAAAGAAAGAACATCCACAGGACCAAATACATCTAAGTGAACTTAGTCCAACAAACTAGAAGATTTTTGAGAACTAGAATGAAACTAAACATGGTTTTCCTTTCCACATACACAATGTTTGCAGAAATTGAACTCTAGATTATAATCAATTAGTTCCTCAGCCAGGTCTTTATTCTTCAGGGTTTTTAAACCTTTCTCACCAATATGACCAAGCCCAGAGCATTGTTTTCTTTGTTGGAAGTTTAACTTCCACAAAGTTTACATCATGTGTTGTCATGGCAGCTTTGTCGGACTTTACAGCGACACTATTACAACACATGAGTTTGACATTTAACCTATACAGAGTTCCAATACGTTCACTCTTTAGCTAAAACAATAGAACCTCTGGTCATCTTGCAACCATCATGCACAAATGTTACTTGAACTCCAGCATCATTCAGCTTGCTAACAAAGAGTAAGTTTTGAGCTAGACGAGGTATATGAAGTACTTGTTGTGAGGTTTTCACACCATTGCCCCATTGCAAATGGGGACCCCCCTCTTTTGCAAGCAGTAAGAGTAGTGGTCTTAGGTTGTCTTTGTTGGTGGCAGTTTTCAAGTCCTTAGGTCCGGCGAGTGAAGTTTAGGAGTTGGTTTTGGCAATTTTGGCTTGCTAGAAAATCAAGTCTATTTGGAGCGTGGGTGCTCTTATGCCTCTTAATACCATGATCTACACAAAATTTATCAAAATCTGCATTGCAAAACTTGCAACCTCTATTCTTAAACATTCAATCTTTCTCCTAGTCTGATTTTCAACAAGGCTTTTAAATTCCTTAAAACAATTGAACCCTTTTGATTTACTCTTAAAAAAATAAACAAATGCTCTTCTTGAATAATCATCTATAAATGACACATAATATCTTGACTTAGACAAAGAAAGAACATCCACAGGACCAAATACATCTGAGTGAACTTAGTCCAACAAACTAGAAGATTTTTGAGAACTAGAATGAAACTAAACATGGTTTTGCTTTCCACATACACAATGTTCGCATAAATCAAACTCTAGATTATAATCAATCAGTTCCTCAGCCAGGTCTTTATTCAAACCTTTCTCACCAATATGACCAAGCCCAGAGCATTGTTTTCTTTGTTGGAAGTTTAACTTCCACAAAGTTTACATCATGTGTTGTCATGGAAACTTTGTCGGACTTTACAGAGACACTATTACAACACACGAGTTTGGCATTTAACCTATACAGAGTTCCAATACGTTCACTCTTTAGCTAAAACAATAGAACCTCTGGTCATCTTGCAACCATCATGCACAAATGTTACCTGAACTCTAGCATCATTCAACTTGCTAACAAAGAGTAAGTTTTGAGCCAGACCAGGTATATGAAGTACTTGTTGTGAGGTTTTCACACCATTGCCCCATTGCAAATGGGGACCCCCTCTTTTGCAAGCAGTAAGAGTAGTGGTCTTAGGTTGTCTTTGTTGGTGGCAGTTTTCAAGTCCTTAGGTCCGGCGAGTGAAGTTCAGGAGTTGGTTTTGACAATTTTGGCCTGCTAGAAAGTCAAGTTTGTTTGGAGCGTAGGCGAGAGTTGTGCTAAATCTTTCAGGAATATGGGATTGAAACCAAAGGATTTGCGATGAAACAAGTTTAAACCCTTTGAGAATCCTTGTTTCAGCTTCAGTTTGATCTTAGAAAGTTGAGATAGATTGAGGGAGGTAGCTTTGCTGAAGGTGTGCTAAATCCTGAAATTTGGCTAAGTCCTAAAATATTTTAAAAACCCCCAAAATCTAGAATCTGCAGCTTAACTCCTATGAAGCTGAAACCTATCTCAAACATCTTGGAAGGTATTTATACAAATATAACTTAAAGTATAAGAAACTTAAATGTTATATCTGGTATAAATTCTCTTGCCCCCGAATTGAAAAATGGCTAAGTATGAAATCCTGTAGTAGGGGGTCATTTTTCCCCTTTTGAGGTAACTTGAGCATGTAATGAAAAAAATGGCTAAGTGTTTAAAGTGATTGCAGGTACAACAATGAAGTGAAGGTAAGATCAAAATGTTGTTGTAGTAGTGGATCGATTTTCCTATGGGCTGGCAATCAAATGAGGTATACAAGAAATTGAAAGTGGATTACAAGCAAGTTATGGACTTAGTGAAATTTGGGAAAAAAAGTACAATTGTAGTAGTGGGCGATTTTTCCCAATTGGACAAGTTTTATTAATTATTTAATAAAACAAAGGGAAAATAATAAAGTAAAAAGGGAAATAATAAAGTAAAGGGGAAAATAAAGTGAATCTTCTAGATGCCCAATAAAGTTTTATCCCACATTGCTTGTGAGAGGAAAATAGTGAAAGTAATTTCCTTTATAAGAGGCTGCCATAGAGAAAGAAAATACATAACAGCCATTGGAGAATTTGGAGAAGTGATGAAATTTTGAAGGCAAGTGCCCAAGGAAGATGGAAGAAGCCATTGAAGGCCAAAAGGAAGATTGTTGCAAGACAAGAAGACGTTGTTTGAAGCTCTGAAATTTTATAACAACCATTGATGAGTTTTTGCAAGTGAAAATACAAAAAATTGTTGCAGCCCTAGTGGGGTGATTTTTTTTGAGGAAAATTAGAAATTTTTTAAAATGAAAATTTATTTTCCAATTTGTTTCTTGACTTAATCACTTCATTTTTGGTGATCATTTGCAGCCATTACAAGTCTTAAAATGCAGGGAACAAACATGAAAATCTGAAAAATGTTAAGATAGGGGTGATTTTTCCTACAATTTTTTAAAAATCACTCGAGCATTGGAGTTGCCCTTTCTTGTTTGCTGAGTTGTTGTTGGACAATTCCTCACCATTTGCATTTCATTTCAGTCAAGTCGGAGGTAAAATGAAGGAGTTATGAGCAAAAATGTCGGATCTAGGGCTGAAAATCTGAGTTTTTCATGAATTTCCAAAATTTTACTAAAAGTTAGAAACAAGTTTGGATGATCATGGGGAGTCTTGGAGATCATTTTTAGTGCATATTTTCATCATTTTAAGGACTGAAAATGCAAATTACGGTCATGTCTTCAGAAAACTAGTCTTGCAAGGGTTTGAATTTTACATCTAAAAATGCATATATGGGCTATAATTTGAATTGAAATGCATGTTGTAGGTCTTTGGTCACCACGATAATCATTTGATAGGGGTTGTGGGCATGGATCAAACTTGTTGTAGAGGGTTTGGGGCTGCATACAGTCATATGTTTTACTTAGTCATTTTTGCCTAAAAAAATAAAAATGCCATGCAATTACAACTTTGAATGTATGCACGCTAATCATTTCATGACATATCCTTTTTTTTTCCTAAGGATAATGGTGCCTTGCATTACAGTAATTACATACATAAATATTAATTTCGAGCTTCATACAGGATGGCGGAGACTAAGGGTGCATCAAGACAAGAGTTATACAAGAGGCTATCCAAGGGCTTCTATCCAAAATCCACAATGATTTCAAAGTGGGGAAGACTTACAAATACAAACATGGAACACTTTGACATGACAGGATTAAAGAGAAGAATGTATGGACATAAAGATTATTTTCCATCTAGGATTGCAGGAAATACAGTTAAGTGCGGACTTTACCAGGCAGCAGGATTCCCAGCAACAATACAATGCAGTGAATTGATCCTTGAATGCGCCAAACATTATGACTCAGAAACAAGAACAATCAGAATAAAAGGAAATGTATATGCATACATAAGCAAAGAGGCAGTACGTGATACCTTTGGGATCCCATGCTACAGCAGGATGCACATGCTACCTATTGATGCAGCTAAGGAGATGTTTTAGTTAAAGCTAGATGTGTGCAAAGGGATAATCTACAAGAAATGGGCTGAAGGTAGAGTTGGAATTAGTGTATTTCAGAGGCATACACTCTCTTGAGAAGGGTCATTTGAATGGTTTCCTGGCACTTATGTCTCCTGTGAACGATTTACATTGGCATATTATAGAATGGGATACTACATTGGATAACTACATGGAAAGATTGGAGATCATTGAGCTACAACACAACACACTCCATGGTATTGACATGATTGAACTTAGAGCGATTTTGCTCAAGATTGTGGAGTTTGCAAAGAGAGAAAGAAAAAGGGATAAGCTTATTAGATGATGACATGTTTGATGACTAGACATTCCTCTTGCTTCCTATTGGTTCCCAGGGCCTTTGAATTTTCTCATTGGCTAGTTTCATTTTGCTTATTTCCTTTTGGATACTTTTGGATGCCCTAATTAGGGTTTGTAATGAATTAATCTGGGCCATCAGTTTTGCCTCTTAATCTTGGCCATTCATTGTACTTGAAGGGTTCCTATATAAACCCCACCCCTCTCATTTGTAAAGGGAGGTTGATTTAGAAATGATTGCTTATGTAATGCCAGATTTGCTCTACTTTTCATTGTTGTGAATTTGAATGATGAATGGTTATCAAGTTTGCATTATTGCATGATTATCTTCAATTCTCAAAGTTAGAATAGAATTTGTTTTTTCTTAAGTTAATAGAAATAGATTAAATTGCATGAGTAAAGGTAGAAGTAAGAATAGGAGTAAATTGTGTGGTTACATTAGTGGATGTTTGATTGGATTCCATTACACTAGGCCACTAGCATCCTTGTTGATTTGATAGGGAAGCCTTATGTGGTACACTAGTTATTTGCACTTAAGTTCAGTTGGCATTGGATATTCAGTTTGTGCTTGTGTTGAATTGAAGTAAAGGTGTGATGCAGGAGCATCCTGGGTGTAAGAGCAATCTTGCATCACCCAAAAATATTTTTGGTTTTGTTTTCAACAAGGGCTATCTTGTGCAGAGTTGCTATTTATGGAAACTTCCTATTTTTAGTAAGTTGGTCATCTGATCTCGGAATGTTCTGATTTCTTTCCTGGAGGTTCATTTTGGTCATATCAGCCTGCCAGTAAAGTTTCATTGACAGATCAAATCTAGCCTTGTAGATATTGAAGATTTTCGGTATTGGCACAGGGCACAGAAACTTTCAACTTAGTTTTGAAGGCTTTAGAGGCCCCGGATGAGGTTGAATTTTCAGTTGAATGAAGCTTGCTTGATTCAAATGTTGTAGAGCTCCTCGCGCCCTTTCTAAAATGGGGTTATAATAGTCAATCGAGTCAACGAGTGATGACTTATGGTCTTTGAAAGTTGGGCCACCTGAAATGGCGGAAAATAAATTTTCTTCAAAATTTTTGTTCAGGTTTCAAAGGTTATTTTGAGCCAACTTTGATGTAATAAATTGTAAAATAAAATAATTCTAAGTTTGGTAGGCCTTGTTGGCTAAAATTTTGGAACCTTCCTAGGCGGTGAAAATTGCCTATATAAGAAAGGCTATAGTGTTGTCTTAGGCAGTTCAGGGCAGTTCTGGGTAGTGGATCTAGGTATTGATTCGAGGCTTTGTCTTGCAGAATATTGTAAGGGAATGTCCATGTGGCTTTGCATATTGTAATTCTGAAAGTTTGTAATTCCACATTTGTGGAGATAATAAGAAGCCCACTTTCTGTTCTTGCATATTGTTGTTGTTTCTCTATTTCTGTTATGTGTTTGTGGTATTAAGGGGAGCACCCTTCATCAAGTGGTATCAGAGCAGGAGTTCCTGAGTGTGTAAATAGATCGCCAATTGTGAGGTAGTTTGCACCAAGACCGTGGGTTAGGGTTTCTGTGTAAACAGATCGTCGATTGTGAGGCAATTTGCACCAGGACCGTGGGTTAGGATATCTGTGTAAATAGATCACTGACTGTGAAGCAGTTTGCACCAGGACTGTGGTTATGGTTTCAGCGAGAATCATGAAAATGCCTCCACAAAGGGAACATGGCAGAAAAGCTGGTGTTGTAACACTTGAGGTTAGAGCGCTCCAGAGACAAGTGCGAGCATTGCAAGAAGAGATTCGTAGAGGAATGAATCTTAATGTCAGAGACGAAAGTGAGGATGAAGCTGAAGAAGAAAATCAAGAAGAAGAAGGCGAAGTTCTAAACCAGGAGGAAGAAAGACTTTTCTAAGCCATTTCCAAGATCAGGGAAGACCTAAGATTGAGGTTTTGACATTTTCTGGAAATCTTAACCCAGAGGAGTTGATCGACTGGATCAATGAATGTGAAGAATATTTTGAGTATGAAGATATTGAGGATCCTAACAGGGTCAAATTCACGAAGGCCAGATTGAAAGGTCATGCGAAGATCTGGTGACAAGAGATTCAATTAGAGCAAAATAAAAAAAGGAAAGATAAAATCACAAGATGAGATCAGATGGTAGATAAATTGAAGCGACAGTTCATCCCTGTTGATTATGAGCTTGACCTACTGAAGAAAATGCAAAGTTTGAAGCAAGCGGGACAATCTATTCAGGAGTATATAGAGTTCTATCGAATCCTCATCAGAACAGGCCATGCAGAAGCTGACAAGGAGAAAGTTGCCCGTTACCTTAATGGGTTAAGGTTGAGCATTCAGGAGGAGTTGAATCTGGTTCGAATGAACAGTATTGAAGAGGCATACCAGTTTTCCCTAAAAGTAGATGAAAAGATGAACAAGAAGTTTGAGAGCAGACAAAGCGTAAGAGGTCATGATGGAATATCTGGTGGATGGTCATATGGAGATCGAAATGAAGATCCGAAAAAGCAGGAGGAGGCCAGTAATAGTCAAAATCAGAGAGGAGATAATTTCAATTGTTTCCAAGTTTAGAACAGTAGAGATCAGAGAGGAAGAGGAAGAGGACAAGGTTCAGGAAGAGGAGGCTTTCATGGAACATGTTTTCACTATGGAGAAGAAGGTCATAGGGCATTTGAATGTCCTCAAAGCCAAGGAAGGATAGATAGAAGGAACGAAGGCCAAGCCAGAGTTGCACATGTAGATGAAGATGCCAAATCATCAAATTTTGAAGATGCTAAAAAAGGAGAAACGCTGATCAAGAGAAGAGTCCTATTGAGTGGTGAGAATGAACCTGAGCAAATGAGGAGCTTGTTTCGCACCAGGTGCAAGTGTGAGGGCAAGTGTTGTGATGTAATTATTGATAGTGGCAATACTGATAATTTGGTGTGAGAAGAGATGGTGACAAAGTTGAAGCTCAAGAGGCAGAAACATCCACATCCATATCGGGTTGCCTGGGTGCAGGATGACCACAAGGTAATGGTCAGTGAACAGTGCCTAGTGAAGTTCAAGATTGGCAGGTACCAAGATGAGGTACTATGTGGTATCATATCTATGGATGCATGTCATATGTTGTTGGGTAGACCTTAACAATTTGACAGATGTGTTGTACATGATGGTCATGCAAATACCTATTCCCTGACTAAGGATGAAGTGCGACATAAGCTAAAACCATTGAAGGAAATAGAAAAAAAAGTATGTGGTAATGCAATAATAACTTTTGTGGATAGAGAAAATTTCTTAGATGGTATGCGACATGAGCATATGTGTTTTACCTTAATTCCAAAGGCTAGGAAAGAGAAAGTAGAAGATGTACCTGTAGAAGTTGCAGAATTATTGAATGAGTTTCAAAATATTGTATCCAATAATGTGCCTGATGAATTACCACTAGTAAGAAAGATCAGTCATCAGATGGACTTGATTTCAAGAGCCATTTTGCTAAATAAGGAAACACAGAATAACACTAGTAGAAAGTGAAAAGTTGAAGACAGATTTGAAGTTTAGTTCATCACATCATCCACAGATTGTATATGGAAGTAGTTTCAGAAATGCATCTGAGTTGAGAAAAATAGATAAAGGAAAAATAAGTAGTGTTGAAGTTGAGGATTTTGCAGAACATTTGAAGAACATCCATGAGGAGGTGAGGAAGCACATTTCCAAGATGAATGCATAGTATAAGGCTAAGGCAGATGAGAAAATGAGGCATAAGGAATTTTGGGTTGGAGATGAAGTCATGGTTCATTTGCAGAAAGAGTGATTTCTGGTTGGTACATATAACAAATTGAAAATGAAGAAGTTTGGGCCATGTAAGATAGTGAAGAAGCATGATTCAGGAAATGCATATCAGGTCAAGTTGCCTACTAAGCTGAATATTTCACTAGTATTTAACATTTTAGATTTGACAAAATATCATGAAGGAGGTGTTGAAGATGAGATCACATCATCACAGTGGAGTATTCCAGCAACTAGTTCAGATGCCAAAGAGATTGAGGACATACTGGATAGTCGTGGTGGCAAAAGCATAAGGAACAGGACATATGAAAAATATTTGGTCAAATGGAAAGGATGACTTATTGAAGATTCATCATGGCTGACAAGGGAGCAGGTTGACTACCTTGGTTTTCCTCTCCACACCTAAGTCATGATAGGGTCACTTCTCAAATTACCCCAGGTGTCTGATGTAGGAGCATCCTAGGTGTAAGAGCAATCTTGCATCACCCAAAAATATTTTTGGTTTTATTTTCAACAAGGGCTATCTTGTGCAGAGCTGCTATTTATGAGAACTTGCTATTTTTAGTAAGTTGGTTATCTGATCTTGGAATGGTCTGATTTCTTCCCTGGAGGTTCATTTTGGTCATATCAGCTTGCCAGTAAAGTTTCATTGACAGATCAAGTCTAGCCTTGTAGATATTGAAGATTTTCGGTATTGACACGAGGCACAGAAACTTTGAACTCAGTTTTGAAGGCTTTAGAGGCCCTAGATGAGGTCAAATTTTTGGTTGAATAAAGCTTTCTTGATTCAAACATTGTAGAGCTCCTCGTGCCCTTTTCAAAATGGAGTTATAATAGTCCATTGGGTCAACGGGTGATGACTTATGGTCTTCGAAAGTTGGGCCACCTGAAATGGCAGAAAATAAATTTCCTTCAAAATTTTTGTTCAGGTTTCAAAGGCTATTTTGAGCTGACTTTGATGTAATAAATTGTAAAATAAAATAATTCTAAGTTTGGTTGGCCTTGTTGGCTAAAATTCTGGAACCTTCCTAGGTGGTGAAAATTGTCTATATAAGGAAGGCTGTAGTGTTGTCTTAGGTAGTTCGGGGCAGTTTTGGGTAGTAGATTTGGGTGTTGATTCAAGGCTTTGTCTTATAGAATATTGTAAGGGAATGCCCATGTGGCTTTGCATATTGTAATTCTGAAAGTTTGTAATTCCACATTTGTGGAGATAATAAGAAGTCCACTTTCTGTTCTTGCATATTGTTGTTGTTTCTCTATTTATGTTATGTATTTGTGGTATTAAGGGGAGAACCCTTCATCAAGTGGTATCAAAGCAGGAGTTAATGAGTGTGTAAACAGATCACCGATTGTGAGACAGTTTGCACCAAGACCGTGGGTTAGGGTTTCTGTGTAAACAAATCACCGACTGTGAGACAATTTGCAGCAGGACCATGGGTTAGGGTTTCTGTGTAGATTACCAACTGTGATACAATTTGCACTAGGACCCTGGTGAGGGTTTCAATGAGAATTGTGAAAATGCCTCCACGAAGGGAACATGGCGGAAGAGTTGGTGTTGTAATACTTGAGGTTAGAGCGCTCCAGAGACAAGTTGGAGCATTGCAAGAAGAGATTCATAGAGGAATGAATCTTAATGTCAGAGATGAAAGCGAGGATGAAACCGAAGAAGAAGGTGAAGTTCTAAACCAGGAGGAAGAAAGACTTTTTCGAGAGATCGAGAAAAGACCTAAGATTGAGGTTCTGACATTTTCTAGAAATCTTAACCTAGAGGAGTTGATTGACTAGATCAATGAATGTGAAGAATATTTTGAGTATGAAGATATTGAGGATCCTGACAGGGTCAAATTCACGAAGGCCAGACTAAAAGGTCATGCGAAGATCTGGTGGCAAGAGATTCAATTAGAGAAAAGAGGGAAAGATAAAATCACAAGATGGGATCGGATGGTGGATAAATTAAAGCGATAGTTCATCCCTGTTGATTAGGAGCTTGACCTACTGAAGAAAATGCAAAGTTTGAAGCAAGCGGGATGATCTGTTCAGGAGTATACAGAGGAGTTCTATCGAATCCTCATCATAACAGGCCATGCAGAAGCTGACAAGGAGAAATTTGTCTGTTACCTTAATGGGTTAAGGCTGAGCATTCAGGAGGAGTTGAATCTAGTTCAAATGAACAGTATTGAAGAGGCATACCAGTTTGCCCTAAAAGTAGAGGAAAAGCTGAACAAGAAGTTTGAGAGCAGACAAAGCGAAAGAGGTCGTGATGGAAGATTTGGTGGACGGTCATATGGAGATCGAAATGAAGATCTGAAAAAGCAGGAGGAGGCCAGTAACAGTCAGAATCAGAGAGGAGATAATTTTAATCATTTCCAAGATCAGAACAGTAGAGATCAGAGAGGAAGAGGACAAGGACAAGGTTCAGGAAGAGGAGGCTTTCGTGGAACATGTTTTCATTGTGGAGAAGAAGGTCATAGGGCATTTGAATGTCCTCAATGCCAAGGAAGGATAGATAGAAGCAACGAAGGCTAGGCTAGAGTTGCACATATAAATGAAGATGCCAGATCATCAAATTCTAAAGATGCTGAAAAAGGAGAATCGCTGATCAAGAGAAGAGTCCTGTTGAGTGGTGAGAATGAACCTGAGCAAAGGAGGAGCCTGTTTTGCACCAGGTGCAAATGTGAGGGTAAGTGTTGTGATGTGAATATTGATAGTGGCAGTACTGATAATTTGGTGCGAGAAGAGATGGTGACAAAGTTGAAGCTCAAAAGGTAGAAACATCCACATCCATATCGGGTTGTCTGGGTGCAGGATGACCACAAGGTAATGGTCAGTGAACAGTGCCTAGTGAAGTTCAAGATAGGCAGGTACCAAGATGAGGTACTATGTGATATCATATCTATGGATGCATGTCATATGTTGTTGGGTAGACCTTGGCAATTTGACAGATGTGTTGTACACGATAGTCGTGCAAATACCTATTCCCTAATCAAAGATGGAGTGCGACATAAGCTAAAACCATTGAAAGAAATAGAAGAAAAGGTATGTGGTAATGCAAGAATAACTTTTGTAGATAGAGGAAATTTCTTAGATGGTATGCGGCATGAGCATATGTGTTTTACCTTAATTCCAAAGGCTGGGAAAAAGGAAGTAGAAGATGTACCTATAGAAGTTACAGAATTATTGAATGAGTTTCAAGATATTGTATCCAATAATGTGCCTGATGGATTACCACCAGTAGGAAAGATCAGTCATCAAATGGACTTGATTCCAAGAACCAGTTTGCTAAATAAGGCAGCACATATAATAACACTAGTAGAAAGTGAAGAGTTGAAGATAGATTTGAAGTTTAGTTCATCACATCATCCACAAATTGTATATGGAAGTAGTTCCAGAAATGCATCTGAGTTGAGAAAAATAGATAAAGGAAAAATAAGTAGTGCTGAAGCTGAGGATTTTGCAGAACATTTGAAGAACATCCACGGGGAGGTGAGGAAGCACATTTCCAAGATGAATGCGCAGTATAAGGCTAAGGCAGATGAGAGAAGGAGGCATAAGGAATTTTGGGTTGGAGATGAAGTCATGGTTCATTTGCGAAAAGAGCGATTTTTGATTGGTACATATAACAAATTTAAAATGAAGAAGTTTGGGCCATGTAAGATAGTGAAGAAGCATGATTCAGGAAATGCATATGAGGTCGAGTTGCCTACTAAGCTAAATATTTCACTAGTATTTAACATTTCAGATTTGATAGAGTATCATGAAGGAGGTGTTGAAGATGAGATCACAACATCACAGTGGAGTATTCCAGCAACTAGTTTAGATATCAAAGAGATTGAGGACATACTGGATAGTCATGTTGGCAGAAGCACAAGGAACATGACATATGAAGAGTATTTGGTCAAATGGAAATGACGACCTATTGAAGATTTATTATGGCTGACAAGGGAGCAAGTTGACCGCCTTGGTTTTCCTCTCCACACCTGAGTCATGACAGGGTCACTTTTCAAATTATCCCGAGTGTCTGATGCAGGAGCACCCCAAAAATATTTTTGGTTTTGTTTTCAACAAGGTCTATCTTGTGCAGAGCTGCTATTTATGGGAACTTCCTATTTTTAGTAAGTTGTTCATCCGATCTCGGAATGTTCTGATTTCTTCCCTGGAGGTTCATTTTAGTCATATCAGCCTGCCAGTAAAGTTTCATTGACAGATCAAGTCTAGCCTTGTAGATATTGAAGATTTTCGGTATTGGCACAGGGCACTGAAACTTTGAACTCAATTTTGAAAGCATTAGAGGCCCCAGATGAGGTCAAATTTTCGGCTGAATGAAGCTTGCTTAATTTAATTGTTGTAGAGCTCCTCGCGCCCTTTCCGAAATGGGGTTATAATAGTCAATCTGGTCAACGGTTGATGACTTATGGTCTTCGGAAGTTGGGCCACCTAAAATGACGGAAAATAAATTTCCTTCAAAAATTTTGTTTGGGTTTCAAAGGTTATTTTGAGCCGACTTTGATGTAATAAATTGTAAAATAAAATAATTCTAAGTTTGGTCGACCTTGTTGGCTAAAATTCTGGAACCTTCCTAGGCGGTGAAAATTGCCTATATAAGGAAGGTTGTAGTGTTGTCTTAGGCAGTTCGGGGTAGTTCTAGGTAGTAGATCTGGGTATTGATTCGAGGCTTTGTCCTACAGAATATTGTAAGGGAATGCCCATGTGGCTTTGCATATTGTAATTCTGAAAGTTTGTAATTCCACATTTGTGGAGATAATAACAAGCCAACTTTCTTTTTTTGCATATTGTTGGTGTTTCTCTATTTCTGTTATGTGTCTGTGGTATTAAGGGGAGCACCCTTCATCAAGGTGTTGATATGTAAATCATTTGATTTCCTCTTAAGCTTGCACTTGGTGAAGTTGATGTCGCAGATAAGACTCCATCATAGTTGAATCCTAGTCCATCCATTAATCTTTCCACCCACAGTTAGAAGCAGCAGCAATTTTAGAGTTAGAGTTTAAAGAGAAAAGTTGGAAGTAATCTATAAAGGAAGAAGCATTAGAGTACACATCGCAAAGTTAAGACCCATCACCAATGAACAAATTGTAATCTTGAATGAACTAGCGTAAGTCCACCAACGTGATTATCAACAAATCACATGATTTTAACTTAGTTAGTATCCATAGGTGTAAGGAACCTTGGAGTTTTTTCATGTTCTTCATGAATATTTACTTTTCAAGAGAGGATTGAGTGTTTGGTATTCCTATCAAGTATTCAATTGCTACATGTTATGTAAGTGGAACTAAACTAACATCAATAGTACTCCATCAATTCCATTTACTCTGTCGTCAGGAAACTGAATTTTGACTCTTCCTCTTCCAATGATCTCCAGCATGGAATCGCTTGCCCGAAACACCTTTCCTCCATTGTACAGTTCATACTTTGAGAACCATTCTTTATGAGACATCATGTGGAATGATGCTTCCGAATCGACCAACCACACATCGTCGGACGCAAGCACTACCAAGGCTGCTACAAAGGCGTCAACATTGCTCTGAGAAGATTCAGTGTCAGAAGTACATTTCTTCTTCTTTTTCTACTCTTTGCAATCCTTCTGAATATGACCCTTCTAACCACAGTTCCAACACTTAGCCTTGGACTTCTTTCCAGGAGTAGCGGATCTCTCCTGTGACTTTGATTTTATGTCCTTGCTTTTGTCCTTCGAGCTGCCTCGAATGATGAGAGCCTCTTTACTCACCTTAGAAGAGTTTCTCCTCATCTCTTTTGACAGAAGTGCAACAACTACCTCATCCATTTTAAATTGGGTAGTTGTACTCTTGATGACCATCACAAGGTGGTCCCACGAATCAGGCAAAGAACTCAGCAATAACAAACAATCCTCTTCTTCAACAATGTACACACCAACACATGTTAACTATGCAATCATTATACTGAACACATTTAGATGATCTACCACAGACGTTCCTCCATCCATCTTCAGAGAGTACAACTTCTTTCTCACGAAGAGCTTGTTTACCAAGGATTTTCCCTGATAAATGTCTCCCAACTTCTTCCACAAAGAATGTGTCATTTTCTCTTCATGGACATTCAACAAAAAAAAATCTACAAGACTCAATCTTATCAATCCTCTGGCCTTTCGATCTGCTAAATCCCAATCTTCTCTTTATGCCTAAAGGCTTGTTGCCAGACTCAGTGATCCATAAATCTTGGTCAAACAACATATCTTCAACCTTAAGTTTCCACAACTCAAAGTTTGTGCCATTGAACTTTTTGATGTCTATTCTCCCTTGTAAAATGAACAATACTGAGAGGGGGAGGGGGTGAATCAGTATTTAAAAACTATTAATGAAAACTTGAAAGCACTCACACATAGGAAGACATGACACAAGAAATTTATCACATGGAAACCCAAGATGGGTAAAAACCACGACAACACTAATCAGAAGGTCAACTACCCATTACATCTGAGAGCTAAAACTCTCCTCTTAAACTTAACTAGTCGGGCTTCACCCTGATCCTGAAGGCTGCAACCTTCTTTTAGATTTATTTAATCAAAACAAATAAATACCGTGTCTTCACAATAGCATGAAGACACTTGACTTCATGTATTGGCTTGGCAAAGTCCCACTGTTACAGTCACATACAGTCACTGTATTTCACCTCCATCAGTTCTTTAGCACACTGTAAATCTTCCAATAACTAATCTTTGCACTCTGTATTCTTATGAAACTGTCACATTTTCTTTCAAGCTGCATTCCTTTTGAGAAATACCTGTGAGTCTCCGTGCGGAAGAATTGCTACTCATAGTTTTTGACTTCGTGATAGCTCCTAAGTTTTCAAGACTCATTCACACTCTATTTCAATACGTTTCAAATCATTGTATCAGGCAGCTGCTCCTAAACCCAGCTCCCTGCCTACTTCTCTTTTTTGCTAACACTTGTGCTCTTTGTATACTTCCAAGAAGTGCTTCAATCAATGCACGTTCCTTTTATTACTGTACGTTGATCTTTTCACATGCAATGCTTAGCCAAGTTTTTAAATTCCCTATTACATTTCATACTTAAGTTTTCTTCATGACCCACGGTCTCATAACTAATCTGAGCCAAAAATATATATATTAAAAAATGCCCAACTCTCTACAAAACCAGTTGCCTTGACAAAACTGCTAGGCGAGTCTACATAGTCATTTCACTTTTCTGCTTCAATTGCATTCTCTCTTTTTTCAGAATGACAACTCCCCAACTCTTTACTACTCATCTATTTTCCATCATTTCGCAACAGTTCAGTATATAATGTCCACTCAAACAATGACACCTGACTATTTACGGTAACCGTTTTACATTTTTCACTCTATCATTTTTGACAGTCGGTCGAACTCCAAAAAACATAACTTTCTTTATAGTCTCTCAAAGAAGATACTTTTGTTTGCCAGAGATTCTCAACATATGGTTTTTGCATTACACCATTTAAAAAAACTGTTCAAGATGATACACCAATAGTCTGTTGTTGTTTTTGTCATCTAATTTCTCCTCACTGGGTGACACTTGTTCTGTTGAGATTACTTTGACTTACTATGTCCTTTCTGCAAACCTGTTTTCTCTCATGTAACAATTTGTTTTGTCTCTTTTCTTCATGATTATGGACACATGTTCTTTCATGACCGTTGTTCGTCCATAAGAACTTTCATAAGAACAAGCAGGAATCATAACCCCTGAACACGTTATGAAGAATATTGGTTACAATATGCAAGAGTTTCAACTTATCGTAGGCAAGAAGTATAACGCCTGAACAAGCTCTTTTTAAATCTTTGTCCAAGACACGGCCCATTTGGGAAGAATGGCACAAATGTTTATCTCAGTATGTGACACCAGGCGTTTGGGTGTGAGGAACAACATAAATGGTCCCCTATGTGAACAAGAAGACAATGTACGAACTATTTAAGGTGACACTTGTTGAAGGTGTGTTGAGTGTAATGGAGAAGATTACGGCTTTGTGCATTGTTGGTTAACAACAAAAGTGAAAACAAGTTATTCGCATAAAGACTTTCATTCTGACAGAAAAAGAGAGAACGGTAACAAACAAAGAAGGATCCACTGTCAAAGAGATCCCTCGGGTTTTCTATGCATGTCCCATCAGGCACTTTTGGGCGGAAGGAATTTTTTGAATGAAAAAAAGAGTGTCCTTGATGCGAAAAGGAGCACTCTCGAAGATAGGTGCTAAAAGGAGCAGGTATAGTTAATAAAAATTGATGCATACAAAAAGTGTGCAAGTGTTATTTTAAAAAGCCATCTCCAGTGAGGAATCGGGTTGCTGTCATTTTTGGTCAGGTAGATGCGTAGGTGGCAGGGAAAAGTAAGAGTTGTGGATGACAATTAAAATGTTCAGGTAGCAAAAATGACACAGGTTTCTAGAGAATAGAGGTGATGCTGTGAAACTGTCGCATATAGGCGTGTTGAGTTTTGGTAAATTTTTAGGAAGAATGCGATGCACACAGGCAACAAAAATGTAGAGTTGTCACTAACATGATCCTCAGCCTTTCTCACATGCGGATGAACAATGTCTAGTGGATCAATTAGTTTGGAAGGATTAGAGAGCCGTTCTTCAGAAGACTGGATTATCAGTAATTTTTAGTTTTGCAATAGAACTGCATCTCATTTGCTGTGATACTAGTATATCGATGTTGCGAGCTTTTGACTAACACAAAGACTAGTTTTGCAATAGTTAGGACCGGTATTAAAAATTGATGCACAGGCGTTATGCATGGTCGAGCTTGCCAGACACAAAGACTCTTGAAAGGTTAAGTTTGATACAGGAAGAAAACAAGTTGGGTGAAGAGGTGTGAGTGCTTCTTGCAGATAGAACATCAAGCCAAACATTTCAAAGAGACTTAGGCAGAGAAAGAGTATTACGTAGAAGAAGAAGGCAGCCAGGAAGTTGAGTCTCTATAGAAGGATTTGACTAATAGTGATAGGGGGAGCTATTTTAGAGGAGACTCAAAATGCATCTATGTGCTCTGAATTAAGATAGACACGTTTTTATGGTCTTTATATCTCAGTAAAGAAATAGAATTTATTCAGTCTTATTTTGTACAATTTTTCTTAAGGTAAGGTTACAACTTTACAAGGTAGGTTGGAGCATATTCTGAAGTGTAATTGGAAGAGTTGTAGCTCTTTGTAAGAAAGGGTTGTTGCCCAGCTGTTTAGTAGAGCCGTGGTTTTTTTAACCCATCTTGGGTTTTCCACATGATAAAAACTTGTGTCTCCTCTTTGTGTTTGCTCATGTCATAGATTTGTTTTCCTTTGATTAAAAGTCCTGAAATACTGATTCACCCCCTCCCCCTCTCAGTATTTCTTGTTTTTCAATTAGTATCAGAGTCAGTCACTCTCTTCCATGCTTAAGATCTTGAGAGTTCGATCCTTGTGACCATCATGAGTGCCTTAGAAGGTCTCGCTACAAACCGTGCCCCTCTTTGATGGAAATGACTTTGCTTTTTGGAGTGTTTGCATGAAAACTTACATCATATCTCTTGGCTATGATGTGTACCTTAGTCTTGTAAATGGCTACACTATCCCTGCTACTCCTCCTACTAATGCTGACGGTAAAAAGAAATTTGATAATAATGCCAAGGTCATGAATGCAATCTTGTATGGTCTGACAGAAGATGAATTTGTAAAGGTCATGCACTGCGCTACCGCAAAAGAGATTTGGGATAAATTGCACAATGCATATCAAGGTGATGACAAGGTCAGAAAGGCTAAAGTTTAGAATCATTGGGTTGTCTTTGAAGGCCTTCGCATGAAGGACAATGAGAAAATTGCTACATATTTCCTACGTGCTGATGAAGTTGTCAACGCTTTAAGAGGTCTAGGTGAAAAGGTTGAAGAGAAAACTATGGTTCAAAAGATTCTTTGTTCTCTTTCCATGAGACTTGATGCTAAAGTCTCTGTTGTTGAAGAAATGTCAGATTTAGACACTCTAACTGTTGACAAACTACATGGTATCTTGACTGCATATGAGATGAGGACTACAATTGAAGGGTCTTCTAAAACTGATCTGCATTCAAGGCTTCTAAAAGAAGCAAGGACAAAGAGAACAATCCAAGTGAAGGCCCGGATAAGGACTCCAATGAGGAAATAGCTTACTTCATTAGAAGGCTGAAAAGGGGCTTTAACAAAAACAAAGGCAAGCCTGGTTTGAAATGCTTCAACTATGGAAAGCTTGGTCACTTTGCCTCTAAGTGTCCATTTGATAAAGAAGAGGACAACAATGATGACAAAGAATTCAAACAACGGAAATCTAGGAGGTTTTCCAAGAAGAATTAGAAATCTAAAAAGGGCAAGAAGGTGTTGTTTTCAAAAAATGACAACGATGATTCTTCAAGCAGTGAAAGCGATTCTAGGATAAATGAAGTCATGTTCATGGCTATTGATGATGCACGTTCTGAAGAAATTGGAGATGATGAAGATGATGAAGTAGACCTTGAACTTGAATTGATTTCAGCTCTATCTGAGATTAGGAAACTGAAAAAGAAAAATTTAAGTCTTGTGGATCTTCTACAAGTTGAGAGTGCTGAAAAGCTGAAGATTGCTACATCTCTTAGAGAGGCTAAAAATCTGCTTGCTGATTCTAAATTTCTGAATGAGGAGGCCAAAAATATTTGTGAGAAATTGAAAAATCAGATTCAAATAAAGGAAGATAACATTGCTAAGCTAGAAGCTGAAATTGTTTCTCTTAGAAACATTGGTAAAACCTCTATGCTCTCAAGTGAAGAGTTGTCTTTTAGCAGTGGTAAGGTTACATTAGATGACGTTCTTAGCTCTCAAAGACCCACCAAAAATAAAAGAGGAGTTGGCATGCAATTTGATCCAAATTCTTCATTTCCAGAAAGTAATCAACCTACTCCTAACAAGGTAAACAAACATTTTTTTTGTGGCTATTGTTTTGCATATAATTACTTTGGACATAGAGCTGCCCCCTACAAGAATTATTATCCGCATGAAAGAAATGTTTTTAGGAAGTACAACTTGATTTGCTACAACTGTAATAAGTTTGGTCATACATCAAAATTTTGTAACACCTATAGTGCAGATTTGTTTTATAATGTTGAACCTAAAAGAAGAACTAAAGTGACTAAGGTTTGGAGAAGAAAGGTTCAAGAGACTCATCTTAAAGCTCTAGTTGTTCAAACAACTTTTCTAAATAGCAATGAAAAGGACATATGGTATGTTGACAGTGGCTGCTCATGACATATGATAGGTGACTTGAGTAAGTGTCATTCTCTCAAAAAAATGAAAGGTGGTAAAGTTAGATTTGGTGGTAGCTCCTCTGCAAAAGTTGCTGGTATAAGTACAATCCTAATTAATAATGATGAAATGATTGTGGAAAATGTTCTTTATGTAGAAGGATTGAAACATAATTTGTTAAGTGTAAGTCAGCTATGTGATCAAGGGTATGATCTTAGTTTTAACTCTAATGTTTGCTCTATTAAAAAAAGAATTGATGTCATAGCTAAGGCAACTAGAGCAGAAAATAATCTCTACATTCTTGATGATTCTAATGATGAGACATGCTAATTGAAAAAGGTAGAGGATGCTTGGCTTTGGCACAAGCTGTTTGGGCATGTTAACTTTGACAATCTTATCAAAATCAGCAAAAAGGAGGCTTTCTAGTTGACACAGACTTATCCATATGGATCTTTGTGGACCAACAAAGGTAGCAAGTCTTCAAGGTGAGAAATATTTTATGCTTCTTATTGATGACTTTACTCGCATGACATGGGTTAGATTCCTAAAAGAAAAATCAAAGGCCTTAGAGAAGTTTAAAATTTTTAAAAGTCTAGTTGAAAATGAGATGAACATGAAAATCAAATGCTTGCGTTTTGATAATGGGGAAGAATTCACTTCTAATGAGTTTGTCAAGTTTTGTGAGCAACATGGTATTAAGAAACAACTTTCAGCCCCAAGAACACCATAACAAAATGGTGTTGTGGAAAGGAAAAATAGAAGCGTTCAAGAAATGGCACGTTGCATGATGAATGAGAGAAAGGTAAAAGATATATTTTGGAGAGAGACTGTCCACACAACAGTTTATATTCAGAACAAAACATTGTTGAGACCCAAGGTCAAGAAGACTTCATATAAACTCTGGAAAGGTAAACCAGCTACAGTCAAGTACTTTAAAATTTTTGGGAGTTCATGCTACATTAAGATAGATGAAGATAACTTGGGTAAGTTTGAATCTAAAGTTGATGAGGGAATTTTTCTTGGCTATTCCTCTAAAAGTAAGGCATTCAAATGCTACAATAAAAGGCTGCATAAATTAGTAGAGAGTGCAAATGTTAAGGTTCATGAAGTTACTAATCAATTTGGTGAGAATGATGATAGCACTGAAGAAGGTATAACTCAAACCAACACTGTGGTATCTTCTAAAATTCAAACCAACACTGTTGTACCCTCTTCTCCTCCACATATTCAAGTTGGAACAGCTAGAAAGAGTGGTGAGAATGACAAATGTAAAGTACAATCTACTCATCAAGAAAGAGTTCCTACTTCTAAAGATGTTGAAAATCTACATGATAATTCTAGAAATGATTCTCAAGATGAACATGTTGTTTCTAATTTCAAAACTCCTTCAAAGTTTGTGCAAAAGAATCATCTTATTGATCAGGTCATAGGTGAAAGAAAGACTAGAAATGCTAGGAAAAATGTTAACTACTTTGAAGATAATGATTTCTCACTTCTCTCCATGATTGAGCCTAAGTGTTTTGAAGAGGAAGCTGTAGATAAACATTGGGTGGCTGCCATGAAAGAGGAGTTAGATGAAATTAAGAAGAGCAATACTTGGGAGCTCATGCCAAAACCCATCAACAAGAACGTGATAGGTACAAAATGGGTATTCCGGAACAAGGTAAAATGAAGATGATAAGATAATTCGAAACAAGGCACATTTAGTTTGCAAATGTTATTCTCAAATTGAAGGTGTGGATTTTAGTGAGACCTTTGCACCAGTTGCAAGGTTAGAAGCAATCAAAATTTTTGTTGCATTTGCTTCTTTCAAAGGCTTTAAAATTTTCCAAATGGATGTCAAATCTTCTTTCTTAAATGGAGATTTAGTTGAAGAAATTTATGTGGAACAACTTGAAGGCCTGATTTCTAACAATGTAGACTATGTGTGCAAGCTGAAAAAGGCATTAAATGGACTTAAACAAGCTCCTAGAGATTGGTATGACAGATTGGATAACTATTTGTAGCAGGGCTTCAAAAATGGATACGTAGACAACAACTTGTATGTTAAAGAAGGTAACAACATTCTTATTGTTGTTGTTTATGTTGATGATTTGATTTTTGAGAGTGATAGTGTCAAGATGTCTAAGACATTTGTTGCTTGTATGAAAAATGAGTTCAAGATGTCTATGATGGGTGAGTTAACGTACTTTCTTGAGTTGCAAATTAATCAATCGTCTAAAGGTATTTTCATTTTCCAAGCTAATTATGTTAGAGAATTACTTAAGAGATTTAAGATGGAAGATTGCAATCCAGTTAGCACTCCTATGGAAACTAGATGTAAGCTAAGTAAGGAGGATGTGTCTCCTTCAGTTGATCAGTCTTTCTATAGATCAATGGTAGGGAGTCTGCTATTTGTGACAGCCACTAGACCGGATATCATGCAGGCTATTGGATATGTTGGTAGATTTCAAGCTTCTCCAAAACAAACACATGTTCATGCTGTCAAGAGAGTTTTTAAATATCTGAAAGGCACAGTTGATCTTGGTCTTTGGTTTCCAAAGAGTTTTGATTTTTCTCTTACAACCTATATAGATGTAGATTGGGGTGGCTTCGTGGATGACAAGAAAAGTACCAGTGGGTGTGCTTTCTTTTTATGTGGCTGTTTGGTTTCGTGGCTAAGCAAGAAATAGTCGTGCACTTCATTATCCACCGCCGAGGATGGATACCTTGTAGCAGTTTCATGTTGTATTCAGGTAATTTGGATGAAGAATACTTTACATGACTATAAGCTTGAGTTTACTGATCCTATTTGTATTTTTTGTGACAACACAAGTGCCATTGACATTTCAAAGAATCGAGTGATGCATTCTCGAACCAAACACATTCCAATTAAGTATCACTAACTGAAGGAGCAAGTTGCAAATCACATTGTCAAGCTGAATTATGTTTGTTCAAAGGAACAAGTTGTAGATGTGTTTACCAAACCTCTACCCCAAGATTGCTTCGAGTATCTTTGAAGCAAACTGGGTGTTATTCCACCTCAATGAAAGGTCAATTTTTAGCAGGAGCACTTCATTGTTGTATCTTTCAGACTACTATTATGTTTCAGGTTCATGGTCATTGATGACAAAGGGAGAGTAGAGCTTAAGGGGGAGATCCATTCAGATTTGGTAGAGTTGTTTCAGTCGGTTCAATTTTATGGGGGAGTTCTTCAGTCTTGCAAACTATTCAATTTTGTTTCAGTTGGTTCTGGTTTTCCATCAATGACAAAAAGGGAGAGATTGTTGTTGTTTTTGTCATCTGATTTCTCCTCCCTGGGTGACACTTGTTCTGTTGAGATTCCTTTGACTTACTATGTCCTTTCTGCAAACCTGCTTTCTCTCCTGTAACTCTCAAATTTGTTTTGTCTCTTTTCTTCATGATTATGGACACATGTTCTTTCATTACTGTTGTTCATCTATAAGAACTTTTGTAAGAACAATTAGGAATCATAACGCTTGAACACGTTATGAAGAATATCGGTTACAATATGAAAGAGTTTCAACTTATCGTAGGCAAGAAGTATAACGCCTGAACAAGCTTTTTTAATCTTTGTCCAAGACACGGCCCGCTTGGGAAGAATGGCATAGATATTTATCTCAGAACGTGACTTCAGGTGTATGGGTGTGAGGAACAACATAAATGGTCCCCTGCATGAACAAGAAGACAATGTACAAACTGTTTACGGTGACACTTGTTGAAGGTGTGCTAAGTGTAATGAAGAAGATTCCGGCTCTATGCATTGCCGGTTAACAAAAAAAGTGAGAACAAGTTATTCACATAAAGATTTTCATTCTGACAGAAAAAGAGAGAACGGTAACAAACAAAGGAGTCATTGTCAAAGAGATCCCCCGGGTTTTCTATGCATGTCCCATCGGGCATTTTTGGGTGGAAGGAATTTTTTGAATGAAAAAAAGAGTGTCCTCGATGTGAAAAGGAGCACTCTTGAAGATAGGTTCTAAAAGGAGCAAGGACAATTAATAAAACTCGATGCATACAAAAAACATCCAAGTGTTATTTTAAAAAGCCGTCTACAGTGAGGAATCAAGCTGCTGCCATTTTTGGTCAGGTAGATGCGTAGGTGGCAAGGAAGAATAAGAGTTGTGGATGACAATTAAAATGTTTGAGTAGCAAAAATGACACAGGTTTCTAGAGAATAGAGGTGATGCTATGAAACTGTCGCATATAAGCGTGTTGAGTTTTGGAAATTTTTTAGGAAGAATGCAATGCACATAGGTAGAAAAAATGCAGAGTTGTCACTAACATGATCCTCAACCTTTCTAGCATGCGGATGAACAATGTCTAGTGGATCAATCAGTTTCGAAGGATTAGAGAGCCATTCTTAAGAAGACTGGATTATCAATGATTTGTAGTTTTGCAGCAGAGCTACATCTCATTTGCTGTGATACTAGTATACCGATGGTGCGAGCTTTTGACTAACACAGAGACCAATTTTGCAATAGTCAGGACCGGTATTAAAAATTGATGCAAAGGCGTTATGCATGGTCAAGCTTGCCAGACACATAAAGACTCTCGAAAGGATAAGTTTGATACAGGAAGAACACAAGTTGGGTGAAGAGGTGTGAGTGCTTCTTGCAGATAGAACATCAGGCCAAACATTTCAAAGAGACTTAGGCACACAAAGAGTATTATGTAGAAGAAGAAGCCAGACAAGAAGTTGAGTCTACAGAAGGATTTGACTAATAGTGATAGGGGGAGTTGTTTTAGAGGAGACTCAAAATGCATCTATGTGCTCTGAATTAAGATAGACATGTTTTTATGGTCTTTATTTCTCAGTAAAGATATAATTTATTTGGTCTTATTTTGTACAATTTTTCTTAAGGTAAGGTTGTAGCCTTACAAGGCAGGTTGGAGCCTGTTCTGAAGTGTAATCGGAAGAGTTGTAGCTCTTTGTAAGAAAGGGTTGTTGCCCAGTTGTTTAGTAGAGTCGTGGTTTTTTTTAACTCGTCTTGGGTTCTCCATGTGATAAAAACTTGTGTCTCCTCTCTGTGTTTGCTTGTGTCATAGATTTGTTTTCCTCTGATTAAAAATTGTGAAATACTAATTCACCCCCCCCCCCTCTCAACATTTCTCATTTTTCATAGTCACACACGATCATCACTTGGAAAATAGTTTAAAGACTTTTGGGTTTTTTCTTTTGATGCACTATGTCATGCATAAAACCTCATCAAAAAAAATGTTACGCTTCTATAAGATAGCCATTTTAGACTTGTGTCAAATAGTTTATGTTCCAACTGTGACATGGTCCATTACTTCTCTTGTCTCAACATGTGAGTAGTTGTAACATTCCAGAATCTTTTTTAAAACACTCCAGTTTTGATGGCATATCCTTCACCAAAGCGACTCACATAGCCGCAACAATTACAACAAATGATGACACAGTCAGGAAGCTTTGTGATCATTACTCAACAGCTCTCTGGTTTTCTTTGAAGCTCCTGCAGACTGAGCCATTTTTATTCTTTCGTATCTGCAACATTTGCATTCATCCGAGCTACTACACTAGACACATTACATAGGCTGTAGCAGTGTCTTGGCATTTACCAGGTGTTCTCAACTATAATGTTCTTTGTCAAGAATAAAATGCTACATGACAAATAACCCGCCAGTTGGAGAGAAACACTCTAAATCAATACCTAAATTTTACGCAGGAGTTGAAAACATAAAACATGGCAGGAGACACAGAAAGTCATCCATGAAAAGGACAAGGGCCATGAGAGTAGGACGTGTGTCCTTTCTTAAGCACCTTAGTGGCATCAATGACATAAACGCAACAATCACCCCCTTTTTGTCATTGATGGCAAACCAACTAAAACACAGTGGAAACGATTTGCAAAAATGAAGAACTCCCCCTGAGCAAGTGAACCAATCTGAAAGCACTGCAAATCTGAAAGCACTCCCCCATAAAATGAACCAACTGAAACAACTATTAAAAAAACTTAACCAACTCCCCCGAAAAGTCTACTCCCCCTTTGTCATCAATGACTACGAACTTGAATTCCAACAACAATCCGAAAGATATAACAATGAAGTGTTGAAACCAGACCAACCTTTTACTGAGGTGAAACAACACCGAGCTTGCTTCGAAGATACTCAAAGCGATCTTGGGGTAGAGGTTTAGTGAACACATCAGCAACCTATTCCTTTGAACAAACATAGTTCAGCTTTACCATATTATTAACAACCCGCTCCTTTAGATAGTGATACTTGATTAGAATGTGCTTGGTTTGAGAATGCATCACCGAATTCTTTGATATATCAATGGCACTTGTGTTATCACAAAAAATATAAATAGGATCAATAAACTCAAGTTTATAATCACATAAGGTATTCTTCATCCAAATTACCTAAGTGCAACAAGAAATTGTTGCAACATATTCAGCCTCAGCGGTGGATAATGAAGTGCAAGACTGTTTCTTTCTTAGCCATGAAACCAAATATCCACCTAAAAAGAAAGCACACCCACTGGTACTGTTCTTATCATCCACGTAGCCACCCCAATTTGCATCTGTATAGGTTGTAAGAGAGAAATCAAAACTTTTTGGAAACCAAAGACCAAGATCAACTGTGTCTTTCAGATATTTAAAAATTCTCTTAACAGCATGAACATGTGTTTGTTTTGGAGAAGCTTGAAATCTAGCAACATATCCCACTGCCTGCATGATATCCAGTCTAGTGGCTATCACAAACAACAGACTCCCTACCATAGATCTATAAAAAGACTGATCAACTGAAGGAGACACATCCTCCTTACTTAGCTTACATCTGGTTTCCATAGGAATGCTAACCGGATTGCAATCTTCCATCTTAAATCTCTTAAGTAACTCCCTAACATACTTAGCTTGGGAAATAAAAATACTTTTAGAAGACTGATTAATTTGTAGCTCAAAAAAGTACGTTAACTCACCCATCATAGACATCTCGAACTCATTTTTCATACAAGAAAAAAATGTCTTAGACATATTGACACTGTCACTCTAAAAAATCAAATCATCAACATAAACAACAACAATAAGAATGATGTTACCTTCCTCTTTAACATACAAGTTGTTGTCCACATATCCCTTTTTGAAGCTCTACTGCTGTAAATAATTATCCAGCCTGTCATACCAAGTTCTAGGAGCTTGTTTGAGTTTGTATAATGCCTTTTTCAGCTTGCGTACATAGTCTACATTGTTAGAAATCAAGCCTTCCAATTTTTCAACATAAATTTCTTCAACTAAATTTTCATTTAAGAAGGCAGATTTAACATCCATTTGGAAAACTTTAAAGCCTTTGAAAGAAGCAAATGCAACAAAAATTCTGATTGCTTCTAACCTTGCAACTGGTGCAAAGGTCTCACTAAAATTCACACCTTCAATTTGAGAAAATCCTTTGCAAACTAAGCGAGCCTTGTTTCAAATTATCTTACCATCTTCATTCACCTTGTTCCGGAATACCCATTTTGTACATATCACATTCTTGTTGATGGGTCTTGGCATGAGCTCCCAAGTATTGCTCTTCTTAATTTGGTCTAACTCCTCTTTCATGGCAGCCACCTACTGTTCATCTACAGCTGCCTCTTCAAAACACTTAGGCTTAATCGAGGAAATAAGTGAGAAGTCTTCATCCTCAAAATAATTAACATTTTTTCTAGCATTTCTAGTCTTTCTTTCAACTATAACCTATGATCAATGGGATGATTTTTTTGAACAAACTTTGAAGGAGTTTTAAAATTGGAAGCATCATGTTCATCTTGAGAATCATTTCCAAAATTATCATGTAGATTTTCAATATCATTAGAAGTAGGAACTGTTTCTTCATGAGCATATTGTACTTTACCTTTGTCATTCTCACCACTCTTGCTAGCTGTTCCAACTTGAATATGTGGAGGAGAAGAAGGTACAACAATGCTAGTTTGAGTTTTACCTTCTTCAGGGTTGTCATCATTCTCACCAAATTGATTAGTAACCTCATGAACCTTAACATTTGCACTCTTTACTAATTTATGCAGCTTTTTATTTCATTTGAATGCCTTACTTTTAGAGAAATAACCAAGAAAAATTCCCTCATCAGCTCTAGATTCAAACTTACCCAAGTTATCTTCATCTCTCCTAATGTAGCATGGACTCCCAAAAAAATTTAAAGTACTTAACAGTGGCTGGTTTACCTTTCCAGAATTCATATGGAGTCTTCTTGAGCTTGAGTCTCAACAATGTTCTATTCTGAATATAAACTGTTGTGTGGACAGCCTCTCTCCAAAATATATCTTTTACTTTTCTTTCATTCATCATGCAATGTGTCATTTCTTGAACGGTTCTATTTTTCCTTTCCACAACACCATTTTGATGTGGTGTTCTTGGGGCTGAAACTTGTTTCTTGATACCATGTTGCTCACAAAACTTGACAAACTCATTAGAAGTGAATTCTCCCCCATTATCAAAATGCAAGCATTTGATTTTCATGTCCATTTCATTTTCAACCAGACTTTTAAAAATCTTAAACTTCTCTAAGGCTTCTGATTTTTCTTTTAGGAAAGTAACCCATGTCATGCGAGTAAAGTCATCAATAAGGGGCATAAAGTATTTCTCACCTTGAAGACTTGTTGCCCTTGTTGGTCCACAAAGATCCATATGGATAAGCTCAAGTGGCCTACTACTAAACTCATCTTTTGGTTTGAAGGAAGCTCTAGTATGTTTTCCCTCTTGACAATTTTTGCAAACAACATCAGCTGGTTTCTCTAACATTGGCATATCTCTAACAACCTCCTTTTTGTTGATCTTGATACGATTGTCGAAGTTAATATGCCCAAACCGCTTGTGCCAAAGCCAAGCATCCTCTACCTTTCTCAAACAACATGTCTCATCATTAGAATCATCAAGAATGTAGAGATTATTAGCTACTCTAGTTGCTTTAGCTATAACTTCAATTCCCTTTTTAATAGAGCAAGCATTAGAGTTAAAACTAAGATCATACCCTTGATCACATAGTTGGCTTACACTTAACAAATTGTGTTTCAACCCTTCTGTATAGAGAACATTCTCAACAATAGTTTCATCATTATTAATTAAGACTGTACCTATACTAGCAACCTTTGCAGAAGAGCTACCACCAAATCTAACTTTACCACCTTTCATTTTCTTGAGAGAATGAAACTTACTCAAGTCACCTATCATATGTCAGGAGCAGCCACTATCAACATACCATATATCCTTCTCACTGCTAGCTAGAAAGGTTGTTTGAACAACAAGAGCTTTAAGAGGAGTCTCTTGAACTTTTTTCGTCCAAACCTTAGTCACTTTAGTTCTTCTTTTAGGTTCAACATTATAAAACAAATTTGCACTATAGTTGTTACAAAATCTTGATGTATGGCCAAACTTATTACAGCTGGAGCAAATCAAGTTGTACTTCCTAAAAACATTTCTCTCATGCTGAAAAATAATTGTTGTAAGGAGCAGCTCTACAATCAACAACTCTATGTCCAAAGTAATTACAAGCAAAATAGTAGCCATAGAAAAAAGTTTTTTTACCTTATTAGGAGTAGGCTGACTACTTTTCGGTGGTGAAGAGTTTGGTTCAGATTGCATGCCAACTCCTCTTTTATCTTTGGTGGGTCTTTGAGAGCTAAGAATGTCAACTAATGTGACTTTACCACTACTGAAAGACAGTTCTTCACTTGAGAGCATAGAGGTTTTACCAATGTTTCTAAGAGAAACAATTTTAGCTTCTAGCTTAGCAATGTTATCTTCCTTTATTTGAATCTGATTTTCCAATTTCTCACAAATCTTTTTGGCCTCCTCATTCAGCAATTTAGAATCAACAAGCAGAGTTTTAGCCTCTCTAAGAGATGTAGCAATCTTCAGCTTTTCAGCACTCTCAACTTGTAGAAGATCCACAAGACTTAAATTTTTCTTTTTCAGTTTCCTAATCTCAGATAGAGTTGAAATCAATTCAAGTTCAAGGTCTACTTCATCATCTTCATCATCTCCAATTTCTTCAGAACGTGCATCATCAATAGCCATGAACATGACTTCATTTATCCTAGAATCGCTTTTGCTGCTTGAAGAATCATCGTTGTCATTTTTTGAAAACAACACCTTCTTGCCCTTTTTAGATTTCTAATTCTTCTTGGAAAACCTCCTAGATTTCCATTATTTGAATTCTTTTTCATCATTGTTGTCTTCTTCTTTATCAAATGGACACTTAGAGGCAAAGTGATCAAGCTTTCCATAGTTGAAGCATTTCAAACTAGGCTCGCCTTTGTTTTTGTTAAAGCCCCTTTTCAGCCTTCTAATGAGGTCAGCTATTTCCTCATTGGAGTCCTTATCCGAGCCTTCACTTGGATTGTTCTCTTTGTCCTTGCTTCTTTTAGAAGCCTTGAATGCAGATTCAGTTTTAGAAGACCCTTCAAGTGTAGTCCTCATCTCATATGTAGTCAAGATACCATGAAGTTTGTCAACAGTTAGAGTGTCTAAATCTGACATTTCTTCAACAACAGAGACTTTAGCATCAAGTCTGATGGGAAGAGAATGAAGAATCTTCTAAACCACAGTTTTCTCTTCAACATTTTCACCTAGACCTCTTAAAGTATTGACAACTTCATCAACATGAAGGAAATATGCAGCAATGTTCTCACTATCCTTCATACGAAGACCTTCAAAGACAACCCTATGAGTTTGAACCTTAGCTTTCCTGACTTTATCATCACCTTGATATGCATTGTGCAATTTATCCCAAATATCTTTTGCAGTAGCACAGTGCATGACCTTTACAAATTTAGCTTCAATCAGACCAACAAAATTGCATTCATGGCCTTGGCATTGTTCTCAAATTCCTTTTTACCATCAGCATTTGCAAGAGGAGTAGCAGGGATAGTGTAGCCATTTACAAGACTGAGGTAGACATCACAACCAAGAGACATGATATAAGTTTTCATGTGAACACTCCAAAAGGAAAAGTTGTTCCCATCAAAGAGAGGGGCACGATTTGTAGCAAGACCTTCTAAGGCATTCATGATGGGCACAAAGATCAAACTCTCAAGCTTTTAAGCATGGGAAGAGAGTGACCATCTTTGATACCAATTGAAAAATGAACAATACTAAGAGGGGGAGGGGGTGAATCAGTATTTAAAAACTATTAATAAAAACTTGAAAGCACTCACACCTAGGAAGACATGACACAAGAAATTTCTCACGTGGAAACCCAAGATGAGTAAAAACCACGACAACACTAATCAGAAGGGAAACTACCCATTACATCTAAGAGCTACAACTCTCCTCTTAAACTTAACTAGTCGGGCTTCAACCTGACCTTGAAGGCTGCAACCTTCTTTTATATTTATTTAATCAGAACAAAAATAAATACTATGTCTTCACAATAGCATGAAGACACTTGACTTCATGTATTGGCTTGGCAAAGTCCCACTGTTACAGTCACATACAGTCACTGTATCTCACCTCCAGCAGTTCTTTAGCACACTGTAAATCTTCCAATAACTGATCTTCGCACTTTGTATTCTTATGAAACTGTGTCACATTTTCTTTCAAGCTGCATGGCTTTTGAGAAATACCCGAGTCTCCATGAGGAAGAATTGCTACTCATAGTTTTTGACTTCGTGATAGCTCCTAAGTTTTCAAGAGTCATTCACATTGTCTTTCAATATGTTTCAAATTGTTGTGTCGGGCAGCTGCTCAACCCAGCTCCCTACCTACTTCTCTTTTTCGCTAACACTTGTGCTCTTCGTATTCTTCTTCCAAGAAGCACTTCAATCAATGCACATTCCTTTTATTATTGTGCATTGATCTTTTCACATGCAATGCTCAGCCGAGTTTTTAAATTCCCTGTTACACTTCATACTTAAGTTTTCTTCATGACCCACGGCCTCATAACTAATCTGAGCCAAAAAAATATATATTAAAAAATGCCCAACTCTCTTCAGAACCAATTGCCTTGACAAAACTGCTAGACGAGTCTACACAATCATTTCACTTTTCTACTTCAATCGCATTCTCTTTTTTCAGAATGACAACTCCCCAACTCTTTACTGCTCATCTATTTTCCATCATTTCGCAGCAGTTCAATATATCCTGTCCACTCGAACAATGACACCCAACTATTTACGGGAACCATTTTACATTTTTCACTTTGCTATTTTTGATAGTCGGTCAAACTTCAAAAAATGTAGCTTCCTTTACAATCTCTCAAAGAAGATGCTTTTGTTTTTCCAGAGATTCTTGACACATGGTTTTTGCATTACACCATTTAAAAAAATTGTTCAAGACGATACACCAATAGTCATGCACAATCATCACTTGGAAAATAGTTTAACGACTTTTGGCTTTTTTCTTTTGCTGCATTGTGTCACGCATAAAACCTCATTAAAAAAAATGTTACGCTTCTCTAAGATAGCCATTTTAGACTTGTGTCAAATAGTCTATGTTCCAACTATGACACGGTCTGTTACTTTTCTTGTCTCAACGCGTGAGTATTTGTAACATTCTAGAATCTTTTTTAAAACACTCCAATTTTGCTGGCATATCCTTCACCAAAGCGACTCACACAGCCGAATAGTTACAACAAAGGATGACACAGTCAGGAAGCTTTGTGATCATTACCAGACAGTTCTCTGGTTTTCTTTGAAACTCCTGTAGACTGAGCCATTTTTATTCTTTTGTGAGTATTTGCAGCATTTGCATTCATCCGAGCTACTACAGTGGACACGTTACACAAGCTGTAGTAGTGTCTTGGCCTTTACCAAGTGTTCTCAGCTATAATGTTCTCTATCAAGAATGAAATACTACATGACAAATAACCCGCCAACTGGAGAGAAACATTCTAAATCAATACCTGAATTTTACACAGGAGTTTAAAACATAACACATGGTAGGAGACACAGCAAGCCATCCACGAAAAGGATAAGGGCCATGAGAGCAGGACATGTGTCCTTTTGTAAGCACCTTAGTGACATCAATGACATAAATGCAACATCCCTGATGTGCCAGCCATCTCAATTTGCAGACTAACACTTTGCAAACTCCCACTAAAACCAAATTGGCAAAAAAAACCAACCCCACCCAACAAGGATAACAATAACTGGCCAGGCTCTGATACCACTTGTAAGGAAAGCTACAGTGCAGAAATGCTCACCTAATGCCAATTTTGAAAAGGACGTAAGCAACAGTATCTTTCAAATTTTTAAATTTCAGAATCTTAAGATGACTTAAAAACAAAAGAAGAGAGCACAAATAAAGACCATACACAAAAACACAAAGATTTTATATGGGAAACCCTTTCGGGAAAAAACCTACCACCAAAAAACCCAAGCATCTTCTTTGTATTATAATAAGCAATGTTACATACAATCAACAATGGATTTTTCATAGGCTTGGACAGTGATACAATCAACCCAATTTTTCACCATCACAATTTCTAATGAATCTTGCAACAGTTTATACACACCGCAATCCATTGTGAAATCTGGTACGTCAACCATCACTTCACAAAATGGTCAATTGACTCAGCCTTATCACTTGTGCATCCATCCAACGGTCACTGAACTATGTGCGAACATCACTGTATGGTGGGTGTTGTTAGCATGTGTAAAAAATTTCATGGCTCTAGCCCTTTTCCCCTGGTCTCTGTAGTTTTTTTAGGTCCTTGGCATAAACCCTAAGGCAAAAAATTTCAAAAATGTAGCCGTTGGGTCTAAAAATTAAAAATACCCTGGCCCTGTTCTAATGTTGCATTACCTTTTTAGGGTGACTTAAAACTTTTAAATCCTCATGTGCTAATTAAAATGACCAGCTTCAGGTTCGTGGTTAGGTTTTTTCATGTGTCAATGGGGTCCCCTTTAATTCTTCCTAAGCCCTATAGTTCCCTGCCGAAATATTTTCCTAAGTCCTGAGTTTTAATTTTTCCTATGTTTCGGCTTTGTATTTTCCTGGGTCCGACTCTCTGACACCATCTTGATCTAATGGTGGGCATAAATTCTTATGAGATGTGTCAGAGCTATGCGCTTTTGTGACATCCGTTGATTTTCTTTATGACAGAGCTTCTCAAACAGAGTGGGTCCACCTCCACATGTGCACAATTGGTGACATCTTAGTGGTCCATGTATTAATGACTTGGCAGGGTTGTCAGTGGGACCTGTGCGTGAAAAGGAAAATTTTGCATGTTCTCTTGCCGGATATTGCAACGTGGCAGTTTGTGATTTGATGAAGTGGTTGATTCGGTAGGGTGGGGTCGGGCTTTGCGTCATCGGTGAAAGATTCAAGATCGATGGAGGTCTTATGATCTTATGGAATCTTTTTGGCCTACGAGATCATAAGACAACTGTCCCATCTTCCAAGTGTTTAGGACGACGGTTGTGGGTCTGCTGACAGGTGTGCACAATTGGCGCCTCTTCATTGGTTGTGTTAGTGGGACCGTTTGCCAGGCATATCTAAACTGTTCAACTTCTATTGGTCCACGGGTGAATGACTGTATATGCTATCAGTGGGGCCTATAGTTAAGGCTTTTCAATCTACGGTCGGTGCATGATCTTAAGGAATATTCTTCCCCTTTGAGATCATGTGCCATCTGTTGATTTTGAATCTTTCCTAGACGTATCAGTAGGACCTAGTTGCTGGTGTGTCTGTCAAAGGGGTCTTGACATGTCAGAGCATCGACGGTCGGCGTATGTTCTTAAGGCTTTTTTCTGACTCATGCGATGATGCGCCATCCATCTGATCTTCTAGGAAGGATTTATCTCTTTGTGGGTCCAATGACATGTTGGTACAATTGGCAGTTTGTCATTGGTCCACGAGGTAATGCAGTGGCAGTTTGTTAGTGGGGCCAGATTCTTCAAGCGACAGAGTAAAGAAAGATCATGTGGTTGTTGCATGATCGCATGGAATATTCCATCCCCTTGCGATCTTGTGCCAGCCATTCGATTAGATGCCGAAGGTTTGTGGGTCCTGTCAGTGTGACCGAGCGGCAGCAACGAATGACATAATGACAAGTGGCATAAACATGGCCCAAGTGGGGGTCTAAGGTCTAGCAGTCCGGATAAATATGTTTAGCAGCCCAAAAAATTTCAATGGGTTCGCTCATTCATTAAATATTTTAGTAGTGACTTAAAATGTTCTGCGAACTGGTGGAAACCTTTGTCGCCAGTTCGCTAAATTTGAGTAGGGCCCTTTTTAAAAAGTAAGTCAAAAAGACCGCGAAACATGGAGATCTAACGACCACAACTTAAAGTTAACCCGATTTCAAATTTTGACCGCTGATTTGCTGTTGGCACCATGGAATTGACCGTTTGATTTCAAATTTGAATTCTCTGAGGGTTTCCTGCGATAGGAGGTACCAGAATTTATGGTTTTAACAGCTAATTTCGATTGGTTTGGTGGCGCTTGCTATTGCAGTGTGGTCTAGGGTGTTTTTTGATCATCTGTAGGGTTTGTACTATGCGGTTTTGTGCTCAAGGTGTGTTGAAGGGTTGACATTTTGAGTAATTTTGTGATTCTCAGTACCTTCATAGAGTTTTTTTCATGATTGAGGATCATTCTAGGATTTTCTTTCTCCTGGTTGCCTAGGTTTCCACCCCTGTAATAACTTTATGACCATTTCCAGTTGGTTGGGTGGTTGAAACCCTAACCCTAATCACCCAAAGCTTGATGCAATCTCTTTGAGATTCCCAATGTGGCTAGTGGTATAAGTGGTTAGTTTTTGATAGAGTGAGGGTTCGAATTTTAATCAGTCCAGAGGTTCTGATCTTGATTAGTTCTAGGTAGTTGTAGCAGACGGTATCATATTGTATTGGATTGAATAGAATTTCCTTGTAGTCTTTCGTAGGTTATTGAAGTGGCTTTCTCTTGTAATACCCCAAAAATGGGCTATAAGTTCATTAACCTCCTACATCGACAAATCGAACAAAATCAACATCAAAGTCCTAATCTAAGGCACATCTAAACATCATCGAATCATAATTGATTATCTTAAATTCTGCATCGGGGAATATTCTTAGTAATATTCCTAATCATCATAATTATCTTTAATTTTATAATTATTTGGCAATAAATCACATTTATCCTAAATTTTGATTAATTAAATATTTTGCATATATAATTAATTAGATTTAATATTTGCTACTTAATTGTATAATTAAATTTAATTCTATCTATTATTAATTGTATTATTTAATTTTGACAATAAATCTAATATCATATGAATAATTGATTAAATTCTTATTTAATTAATTAAAGCAAATTGTCATTATTTAATAATATAGTTTTTAATAAAAGTTTGATTAAATAATTGATTAACCCATAAATCAATTGTTTTATTTTTAAAAGCAGTTAAGTTGGAAATAAATCACTTTATTATTAAATTAATTCATAAATAAAACATGCACAATCATAAAAGCAGACAACTATCAATTATCAATTAAAGCTAAACTCTATTTTGAGTTAAAACTTACCTTTTGCATATTTTTGTGAGTTAATTATCTTTTATTTAAAAATAACTCAAAAATCAACCTGAGTTATTTGAGTGATTTATGGCTTTTATCCATGCACCTCCAAAGCCCTAGATTTCTATAAAACAAGCCTCAGCTCATCTCAAAGCATCTCATATTTTTGCACAATCACGCTGGAGAATTGGAGGCTGAGGAATCAACTTGCAAATTCAAAGCTTTGTGAGATCAATTTCAATTGCATAGTTTTTATATCTTAGCATAGAATTTCATAGTTTTCATATCATTGTTAGAATCTTCATTGTTAGATCATTTAGCATCCATAGCATATCAGTTTATCATTCTTATTGCATAGAAAATATCAAAAATATAGATTAATTGCATTCAATTCATATCTAGATCTTTTGCATTCAAATCCTTCATTTAGGTGTCGTCTAGGTCACTGATCTCGATTACAATCTAAGAACATTAATCTCGCACCTATTAGAGGGCAGTAAATCGCTTGGTTAGATAGTTTTCAATTTTGTACGATTTTGATTATAGCTAACCTCTAATGTTTTACTGAGTGTTGTGTCTACAAATCAGGTACAATTTTCACACACACATTTCTAGCGCCCACCGTGGGGCCCTGAAATGGGTTTCCCTTCATTTCTATCAATTTTCTATCTTTTGAGGCTAAGGGTTTCAAGAGTCCTAGTATACTCTGTATCAAAGTTGTCCATACACAGTGATTTTTATCATTCTGTCTGTACTTCTGTACATCTCTGTATGAATTCTCGCGCGAGATTTCACTTGTGTTGCGCGAGATTCCTTTCTATGTCGCGCGAAATTTCACTGGTATCATTTTTGTGCGCAAAAAAATCACTTTCTCGCGTGAGACTGCAGTTCCTCACGTGAGACTTTATCTTTTATCGCACGAGACTCAACTTCCTCACGCGAGGCTTCATATTTTTGTCACGCGAGATTGTACTTCCTCGCGTGAGACTTCATCCTTCGTCGCGCGAGATAGTACTTCCTCGCGTGAGATTTCATTCTTCATCGTGCGAGACAGTGTTTCCTTGCACGGGACTGCATTCTACCTCGTGCGAGATTTTGCTACAGAGACACATAATTTGCAAATTTGTACTTTCAGATTATTGATTTCTAATGCTTATAATTTGCTGTTGATTGGTCTTTATTTTATATTTTCAGACGTGTGCTAAATTCTGGATTGCAGAGCATTGGACCTAAGGTATTCTTCTCAAGTTGATAATATTTCAATTTGGATCCTAAAATAAATCTCTTATGTGTTTGGCTTGTGTGCATCCTTTCATGCTTTTATCTATTTCTACACACTTGCATAATTGATACTAGGTTGTGATCCCTTAAGGATTCATTAAGTAGTCTTAGAATACTTGTGATTGATCTTGATTGCTATCTTGGGTTATTGGACTCGCTAATCCGTCGGCCCCTCATTTCCATCCCGTGGTTGCAATCTTAGCGCCATAAAGGGGAGGTGTCAACAGGACAGAAGCGTTAAGTGTTCCACTTGGCAACCCTTTTGTACTTTTAGGAACTTACTTGTTTTCTAAGTTGGGGACTCATTTTCAGCTTGTGTGAGGTGTTAAGTGTTCCACCTTGTGGACTCATCTCATATTTTCTTTAAGCGTTAAGTGTTCCTCTTTCTACTTTTTGGATGCTTTTGGTAGATTTTCTTTTGGAACATACATCTGTGCTCACATAGTAATTAGGCCCTATGAACACTATTCATGATTCTTGAGAGATTGGATTCCTAGCGAAATCCTTCCTTGATGATGAAATCCTTGTAGGTAGGGAGGATACTTAGTGCGTTTCACATTCAACTTGGTTAGTGAGTCTTCTCTTATTGATCGACACATTCTCTCTCCGGAGAGGTTGATAGATCACGTGGGGTTGATATCACGGACTTTGGTGAATCAAAATTGGTTAGTGCGTCTTCTCTTATTGATTGATACATTCTCTCCCCGGAGAGGTTGATAGATCACGTGGAGTTGATATCATAGACCTTGGTGGAACAAAACTTTGTCTTAGCATGTCGGATTAATCTACTTGCTTTGTTTGGGTTAAAAGTGAAAAGGTGTCAAAAACCTTGGATCTAGAGCCAAGTCCCCTTGTGGTATAAATCTATGAGTCACCTTTAGAGAGGGTTAACTGTAGTGAAAAATCCCTTCACAGGGCAAATAGCGTTGATAGAACCTCAAGCGGTAATAGCCATTTTCGCCATGGTAGTGACAGCCGCTATATAAATGTCCTTGTGGAAGAAATCTCCACAGGTATGGTTCATTGTTGGGTTGTCAGATCTCCCTAGCAGCTCTTGAAGATTAAGTTCTCAGACCGTGTCAAAACCCTGGTGCGCCGGGATTGGAGTTCACCTCTTTGAATCATAAAAGTTGCAGAGTCAAACCATTACTAAAAACCCTAGAGAGGCCAATTTTTCACTTTCAGGTATATGTGTGTTATTGCAAAACTTTTCAGAACATACACAATTTGTACTCTCAGGGATTAGCACAATTTGGTCACTTGATTGTTCATGCGCAAGGTTGCTTTTGCCCTTGTTCATTGTTTTTAGACGTGCTTGGAATCACTTGCTTGTTGTTCTGCATGCTTATTTATCTACTTGGCTATTAAAAATGATTAAATCTGGTATAACCTTCAAAATCTGGACAGTACAATTTGCAAACAATACAAAACTGAAGACCTTAAATTTTGCAAAAATTGACGTAAAATTCTTTCTGGAGTCAAAAGTGATTTCAGGAAGTAAAAAGTCGTATGACTTTTTGTCAAATGTCATTTCAGTATTGCCCATCTGTCGTATGATTGAGAACCCAGTGTCGTACGAGTTTTCATGCCAGCAAATCGAAGGAAGTCAAAACTTTGTTAGCAACTATCGTACAAGTTTTGTCAACTGTTGTTTCATTTCTACCCAACTGTCATATGAGTTTAACAACTGTCGTTTCATAGACTACCCAGTGTCGTACGAGTCTGCAGAGTGTCGTTTGGAAAAATTTGAGAGAGTTGTCAGAAATTGTCAAATTGCAAGATATCCAATGTTTCCAGCCTAGTTCCAGAATCTGTCAAAAATATCATTGTGTCAGGAATAGAGCAGTAGCTATTGAGCATTCTACCATTTTCTGAGTTTGATCTTTTGAATCCGATCTAGTCTTCTGTTTGATCAATTTGAGTCCTTTTTATCTCGTGTCAAAACCTTGTCATAACTATCAATCTTCAAAAATAGACTAAGTGTTGGGAACTCGTGTCCGCTATCTTTTGGGCGATCTATCCCATACATCTAGGGCACAGTTTCTTTCACCGACATCTCATCAGATCTTCAAAACTATCATAATCTTGACAAGGTTGTGTCATCCAATTTTCTTGAATCAAATTGTTCTTCAGTTGTCTTCATCCTTTTCTTCTGTTTCATTCAAAGTTAATGGTGGAGACCAGAACTTCTTCACACAAGAAATCAGAAGAAACATCTCAGAACTTACTTTTGACCAATACCCCGGGTCCAACTCTTGAACAACTCATCAAGTCAGGTATCTACGAAGATGACGGTCTCGGTAACTTTCGATTGAAAACTGGTTACATACCTCCTTTATCAACTCATAGAGGTAATCAGCAAACTCCTCCTCAATCTGTTCCAAGGAGCCCAAAAACTCCTATCATGTCTCAAGTAGGGACAAACCATGGTTCTCTAGGAGGAGGATCCCAAGGACACCATTCTCAACATAATGCTGACCAAGAACCTACCCCCTCTGAAATCCATCGATGTCAGAATGACGATGAATTCAAGAGAATGATGAGGCATTTCTTGAAAGTGGATAGAGAGGCATATTTTTTACAATTAGCCCAGGAAGGGGCTAAGCTTCCTCCCAACTTTAATGTTGATGATATAATCACACATGAGGAAGAAACTCCACTCACAGCTATGACAAAATAGATGCATGCTATACAAGTCAAATTTAACAATCTTAAGAAGGAGAAGGAACCCAAGGAGTTCTCCATGGAGGCCCTATGTCCTTTCCCGTTCGACAAAAACTTGTATATGCCACCATTCCCAAAAAGAGTGGAGATACCAAAGTATGAAAAATATGAAAGACACTCTGATCCTCAAGATCATGTCAGAGAGTTCTATATGCAATCCATGGAATTCATGCATGAACTGACTTATCTAATGTGTCTTTTTCCTAGATCCTTGGGAGGAGCATCCATTCAGTGGTTTTCAAGATTACCTTCTACGATCAAAACTTTTGAGGAATTGATTAAATTGTTTTATCAACAATATTCCTACAATATTCAACATCTGATTACCATGATCGATATCTGTAACCTCAAGCAATATCCAGGGGAATCATTCCTAACTTTTCTCAAGAGGTGATGAAAGAAGTTTTCTCTATATGCTAGACCAATTCCCGAAATGGAGAAACTTGAAATTTTTATCAATAACCTTGTTCCAGAGCTCAATTATCCATTACAAATGCAAGATCATGTGTCTTTTGATAAAATGGTGGATAATGCAATCAAGATTGAGAAAGTACTTGTCAAGAAAGGAGAAATCACACTTCAAAAGGACAAGTCTGAATCTGGATCTAGCTCAAAAGATAAAAACAAGAGCTGGAATAGAAACAAAGGTATCATCTCTAATGGTGTTGTTGACACTATCTGCACCCCATCAAAGGCACCGGCCTACAATCTCACCCTTGCCACCAAAGCCATTGAAGCTTCAGAGCAAAAATCTGCTGAACCATCTCCAAAGAAGCCATTCAAATGATGGGATAATAAATGAAAGTTTACTCCCCTAGGAGAATCTTTGGAATCTGCCCTGAGAACCCTGATAACTGATAACATGATCTCTTTACCACCAATCCGAAACCCTGATCCGGATCCAAAACCATATTGGTGGAAAGATAATGCATTATGTGCTTTCCATCAGACTAAAGGCCACAGAACTAATGGATGCTTCCACTTGAAGCATACCATTCAAGACTTGATAGATCAAGGGGACATCACGATCGATAATCCTACCAGAAATAATGATCACACATCATTTATAGAACCGTTTCCACAACATGGCAAGGGAGTTTCCACTTCTCAGCCTAACATGGGGGCAAAAGTCAACTATGCCTACCCTGGAAACAATGATCTCATCAATATGGTTGAACCATGTCTCTCTGAGAGCTGCAATGTCATCAAAATTGTACGAAGAGATAGAAATCATTCCTCAGCTAATGCGGTTACCAGGTCACAAGCTCAGGCTCATCTGAAAGGACAAACACCAAGTTCTTCTAATGTCCCTAAGATACCTTTCAATCTCACATCTGCTTCTAAACAGAAGGTTGCCTCGAAATCTTCCAATCCAAAGGATACAAGACCTACATCTTACAGCATCATTCAACAACTCCAGCATACCAATGCCAAAATCTCTATGTTTGAGTTACTCCGAATATCTCCAGCTCATAGAGATATCCTAGACAAAGCTTTGCTCAGCTCTAATGTTCCTGATGATCTAGATCTAGAAAGGTTCCAGACTATGGTTGGTCATCTAACATCTCTGCAATATATCTCCTTTTTAGAGGAAGATGACAACTCCCTAAGTCACCCACATAATTAGCCCTTGCACATAGATGTCTTGATCCAGAACCGTCGAGTCAAATGTGTGTTGATAGATGGGGGCGCAGGCCTCAACATTTGTTCTTACAGCTTAATCACACAGTTGGGATTCTTAGAGATGGCTATTGATCCTCGAAAGAAGATCACCATAGAAGCCTATGATGAACAAGAAAGAGCTTCTAAAGGCACCATTGTCTTACCCATCCGAGTGGGTTCGGTCATCAAAGATACCACATGTCAGGTGCTTGATCTACCATTAGCTTACAATATCCTTCTAGGGAGACCCTGGATCCATGAAATGCAAGCTATTCCTTCTACATACCATCAATGCTTGAAATTTCCCTATGAAGGAGTGGAGGTTTCTATCCCAGCAGATCTGAGTACAACTTGCAATACATTGAAGGAAAGTGCCGATAAGCTTGTTCCCAATAACAGAGAATCTTCCATCAAGCAGCTAAATCTTGCTTCCACATCTAAAATGGACGACATTGCTAAAGAGATCAATATCAAAGAAAATGGTATGGGAGAATACACTATAGAGCCAGTCTTGTCTCTGACATCTCTCCCAATCTCACCTAAGTTGTATGGACAATCCTTGAAGCAGTCTAAATCAGAGCCTAAGGAACCTATGGAAGCATACAAAAGAAATTTTGTGGCGGAGCAAGTATCCAAACAAGAATTTGAAGAGGATGAAGCTGTGCTGGCATGGCTATATAAAGAGGATTTTGAATCTAAAATTGTTCAACTTAGTGAATCTAAAGCACCTACAATCCCTTCTAATTCATATGGTCTAGGAAACAAATTGATAGCCAAGATGGGATATTCCGGTCAAGGACCTCTAGGAATTAGCGGAAAGGGTCTTGTGACACCCATTTCACATATTGGTAGAGCCAACAAAGATACTGGTGGCTTAGGGTTTCAGAAGAAACCCTATCATCTCAAAGGTGGTTATTCTCATGTCATAGAACAAATTGCACCAGGAGAACCCCTTCTTAAGAAAGAAGAAACAGAACCCTCTGATGATGATTCAGATAGCTCTGAGCTTATCCCCTATGAAAAATTGCCTAAAGAGATCAAAGATCTTCTTGATGATAAAGATGATCCTATCAGAAGAATTAATGTAGTAGAAACACAAGAACCTACTGTAGCACAAGAGATGGTTATTCTCAAAGGCAATCAAACTGATCAAGAAGAAGGGGGTAGTTATTCTGACACTGATTCCCATGAATATGAATTCAAGTCAGAAACTGAGGGTAATCCTTCTTGGGGTATTCATCCTGATTTCACACATTTTCTAAGATTTCCTAGAGATCTTGAATCAGAAGCTGAGTCAAATGACTATGAATGGGGTGCCATTCCAGAAGAAGATGAGCTTATAATAGAGAAATATATTGATGTTATTCACCAATATGTATCTCAACCCAACGTAGGTCTAGAGCGAAACAATGAACTTAACGTGTCTGATCCACCTATGGCTGAAGAGGACTCCCATGATGATGTTGAGCCTATTCATGAATTGAACATTTTGAGCTATAATATCACCTTTGAACTTGAGTGTCGGGTTAGGACCAATGATGACATATCCATGACTGTGAACACCATATCCCAAACCTTTCCCGCTTTGACTATCCAACACCCTGATCTTATTGACCAAACTTCCACAAACCCAAACCATGGTATTTATACCTTCCCGAAAGACTATATCCTTACCTGATAACTCAATGTAGTTGAGCCTATGAGTACTTCCATCAGTGAACCAAGCGTCAGCATGACCGAGTCAGACATCAAATATCTTAGTCAGAAAAACAAGAGTAAAAAGAAAAAGAAAAAGAGTTTTGAGGGTGAAAACCACTTTGTGGCAGTCTCAGAACCGACAAAAGTAAAAAGAAAAGACATATCTGAAGGTGAAAACCTCTCTAAGGTGCCTAAGGATGAGATATTTGATGTCCTTCCAAGTCATTTACAGGATAGATCTCCAGTTCTGATTGAGCCAACTCAATCCATCAATTTGGGTACAACAGAGGAACCACAATTGGTACATGTAGCACAATCTCTATCAGAAGAAGAGAAACATAAATTCACTACATTCTTATCAGACAAAAAGATCAACTTTGCATGGAAATATTTAGATATGCCAGGATTGGATCCCAATCTCATTATGCACCATCTATCCATTGCTCCTGGAGTAAAACCAATCAAACAAAAACTGAGAAAGATGCATCCTCATGTTGCACTTTTAGTCAAAGCTGAATTAGAGAAACTCCTAAAAGTTGGATTCATCCGTGTCATAGACTATGCTGAGTGGATCCCCAACACTGTACCTATTTCAAAACTAGATGGTTCAATCAAAGTGTGCACATACTTTAGAGACGTGAACAGAGCATGCCCTAAGGATGACTTTCCACTGCCTAACATTGATATGATAGTGGACATGACTGTGGGCTATGAAATGTATTCCTTAATGGATGGCTTTTCTGGGTACAACCAAATCAAAATTGCTCCAGAAGATCAAGAGAAAACAGCTTTCACATGTGCGTGGGGAACCTTCTGTTGGAATGTTATGCCATTCGGACTCAAAAATGCGGGAGCTACATACCAAAGAGTAATGACATCTATTTTTCATGATATGATGCATAGAACAATGGAGGATTATGTTGATGATACCTTAGCAAAATCAATGATCAGAACTGAACATCTAACTGACTTGAGCATGATCCTTGACAGAATGGAAAAATTTAGTCTCTGACTAAATCCTAAGAAGTGTGCTTTTGGTGTCACTTCTGGAAAGCTCTTAGGTTACATAGTTTCAAAGAAAGGCATTGTAGTTGATCTGGCTAAAGTCAAGGCTATAATAGAGATGCAACCTCCCACAAATATCAGTCAAATGAGGACATTGCAAGGCAGAGTTCAATCTATCAGAAGATTCATATCACAGCTAGCGAACATATCACAGCCTTTTACAAAAATGTTACATAAAGGTGTGACCTTTGCATGGAATGAAGAATGCGAGAACAACTTTAACCATATCAAGAAGTATCTATCAAATCCGCCTATATTGATGCCTCCTATTCATGGGAAGCCATTAATATTATATGTCTCTACAACAGATACATCACTGGGGGCATTACTAGCACAGCATGATGAGAACAAGAAGGAAAGAGCCATCTACTATATCAGTAGAACTTTAGTGGCCTATGAGAAGAACTACTCAATGATAGAGAAGGCATGTCTAGCTATGATCTTTGCATTGCAGAAACTGAGACACTATCTGTTAGCTCATACCACGCATCTAGTAGCAAAAATTGATCCACTGAAATACCTACTAAGCAAGGCGGCCCTCACCGGTAGACTAGCTAAATGGGTCATGCTCTTGAGTGAATTTGACATAATATGTTGAAAGAAAAGATATCAAAGGACAGGTCATTGCTGATCAATTAGCTAAAGCACCATTGTTTGATGATACACCCATGCAAATGGAATTTCCTGATTCCTCTATCATGCACTTCTCTTCTAGAGAATGGCAGTTATTCTTTGATGGCTCCTACACACAAAATGGATCTGGAGCAGGCATATTGTTCATCACTCCTCAAGGATACTCGATACCCAAAGCATTCAGATTAAAGTTTCCTTACACAAACAATATTGTTGAATATGAGGCACTTCTCAATGGTATGAAAATGGCAATACAGTGGAGAGTTACAGAGATGCACATCCATGGAGACTCACAATTGGTTATCCACCAAGTCAATGATGTGTACCAAACCAAAGATGAAAAGCTCATTCCTTACAAGAGAATGGTAGATGATTTAAAGAAATACTTCATCTCTATCACATTTGAGCAAATACCTAGAACGAAGAATAAGGCTGCTGATGCAATGGCGACATTATCTACTCTCTTATAGTAGCCCGAACATGAGCTACGCTATGAGTTCCTGGTGGAAGCCCTATCCTATCCTGCATATGACTCCCCTGAAACCCACATGATCTACACTGTTGTAGGTTATGACTCATCTCGCTAGAAAAATCTATTCTCCTATTTCCACGACCAAATCATCCCTGAGTCCTTTAACCATTTTGAGAAATGAAACCTTATCCGATCCGCATCCCAATATGTCATCATTGGTAATGATCTGTACAAACGAGGTCTAGATGGTACACTGCTTAGATGTTTAGAACGGGAAGAGTCTCAACGTGCATTAGAGGAAGTCCACAAGGGTATATGTGGGTCACACTCGAACAGTTTAACGTTAGCTCAAAAACTTATTAGGGCCGGGTACTATTGGCCTGAAATGGACAAAGAGGCTATTAAATTTGCTAAAAACTGTCAACAGTGTCAAATACATGGCAACTTGATTCATGCTCCAGGGAGAGATCTAATTCCCTTTACTACATAATGGCCTTTTCAACAATGAGCATTTGATCTCATAGGCACTATCCATCCGCACTCTTCTAATGGACATACCCATATCATCACAGCTATAGATTATTTTACAAAATGGGTAGAAGTAGTTCCTCTAACACAAGCAACGGGGAAACAGATCTCTATGTTCATCTTGAACTACATCATTTGCAGATATGGGATCCCTCATTCCATAGTCACAAACAATGGGGGACAATTCAAAAACAAGGACCTAGATGACTTATGTGCCAAATTCAAGATTACTCAACATTGGTCATCTATCTACTATCCTCAAGGGAATGGACAAGCTGAGGCTTCAAACAAAAATCTCTTAAAAATCTTGCACAGAATAGTGAATAAAACAGGAAGAGACTAGCATCTCATGATCAATCCAACTCTCTGGGCATATAGAACTAGTATCAGAACACCTACAGGGGCTACACCTTTCGCTTTAGTTTATGGGTCTGAAGCGGTACTGCCTATTGAGGTTGAAATCCCATCACTCAGAATCAGAATGCATGGACTTGTCACTGATGAAGACTATAGAGTGTCTAGGTTACAAGAACTTGAATTACTAGATGAACGCAGGCAAGCAGCGTATGATCATCTCAGAGTGTATCAGAAAAGAATGTCTAGAGGCTACAACAAGAAAGTCAGACATAGAGAATTTCAAGTTGGTGATCTAGTGTTGAGAGAAAATCCTAAAAATCAATCACATTGAGAACGCAAGGGGAAGTTCGAACCCAATTGGCTGGGTCCCTTTGTTATCACTGCTACTTTTGGCTCTGGTGCCTATCAACTCTCAACGACTGAAGGAGAAAAGCTCCGAGAACCAATCTACGTTCTCCATTTGAAGAAATTCTACGCCTAAGGCATTCAGTCTATGGTTAAATATCCTAAAAAAATCCTAAAAATCAGAAAAAGTCCTGAAAAAATGAACATCTTGGTGAAAACCTAGCAATAGGCGCCTTGATGATTCACAAAAAAATAAAAAAAATATCAAAAATTCAAAAAAATTGAAAAAATGAAAAAATACAAAAAAAATGAGAAAGAAGAAAAAGTGCCTTGGTGAAAACCTGGAAACATTCACCTTGGTAGCAAAAATAGAATCTCTACCAAGATGGTGAAAACCTGGCAAACAGGTGCCACTTGTTCCAAAATGCTCCATCTATCAGCACAATCTTGGTCTTTCCTAGCTTTCAGTCTTGCTTTAGTTTGTACATATCTCCCGATTTGTTTCTGCATTTCCAGTTTTTAATAAGTCGGTCTGTACACCAATCAGCTTGCACGTCTGTATCCTATCAATGTTCAAACTTGGGGGCAATCAATGTCATATCCTATGGCCTCCAATGTATCTTAGACGTATCCTATCCAGTCAGAGTCCTTTGAAGCTTCAAGTTGAGTCAGTCAGTCAGTCTCGTCTCCAGAAAGGATTTTGCATCTACAACAATCAAACATCAAAACAAACTGAAAATAATCTGTGCTTCATGCTTTTATCTCCTTGTATGCTTACTGATTCGCATTGAGATTTTTGCATATTGTGTCCCTTCAAGCTCTTCGATGATGTCCTTTATAGGATTTAGAGAGTGATGACTGGGGGCATAATCTTTTCTTTGTTTTCTGCTCATATGTGAAATCTAATAACTTTGGAAATTTTGGATTGAAATGGTGTCCGACTGTAAGAGCCTCTATCTCAAATTGGATGGCCATGCGTACCTTGACCATTGATACCCAAAAAATTCAAGGAAGTTTGATCTAACTATTGTCTTTTTGAGTAAGTTCTTTCTCCTACTGTGGAATGCAATCTTGCCTAAGGATGTGAACGATAAAGGGTCACTACGGGTAATTCACATTGGATTTAGAATGATCTCTTGATTGTTTGATGTGTATGTTAAACGCAAGGCGTACTCAGGTCATCATGACATTTATGTTTTAATGCTTGTACAAATTGCTATATCAAAATGGACATGATATTCAGGTCATCCTGGCATTTGTGCCTCGGTGCTTATATCTAATCCAACATTCTGAAAACAAATCAATATTCATATGTCCATGGTCGTGTAACCAGTGGGTGTTGTATTGATTCTTGCGCATACAAATTGATATTCATATGTCTATAGTTTCATGGCTAGTGGGCATTGTATTGATTTATCCGGTTACCTAAAAGTTCAATGATGATAACAAATCGACATATGATCAGTGACTAGGTCCTAGGTCTTAGGTTGCATTTCATTTTGCATGTCTCATTGCATTTTGCATGTTGCATGATCTCACAATGACTAAACGAACTTCAATGCTTAAACAATTCTTCAATCACCTCTTCAAGTCTAACAAGAGCTGAATCTCACATGAAGGTTCCTCCAATGGAATAGCAAGTAGAATCCTTTTTCGGGATCAAAATTGAAATTTGAGATCATTCATATTATTAACTACTTGCATATTCGACCTTCAATCATCATAGAAATCCAATATTCAACTTAACTGATTATCTAACATCAAACTATCAAAATTTCAACTTGGTCAACCATGGTCAACTCATGGTCAAAACTAGTCAACCTTGGTCTCCAAGACCTCTAAACGATGCAGAATGCACTCTTGAATGTGTATAACCACTTTTACCATCAATCAACATGCTTCTGAGCTATCAACGCTGACTTTTCTTGTCAGATTTCAATTTTAATCCCGAAGGGGGCATGGTATGGCATATCATTCAAAGTCTGTAATCAAATTGGAAATCATATCTTTATTTCTATCAATATCTTTCATCAGTGATCAAGACAAACAATCACGTCTAGTTGCTAATTCATCAAAAGTCCTCATCGCTCGGGGCAAATCTATCATCACTTGGGGCATATCAGATTCATCGATCCATATCAATCTGGTATTCTCCTAATCTTGTAAACTGTATCAGTTTTTGCAACCATCAGATCATAGTGTTCTTTCCTTGGTTCTTCGGCAACTGAAGGGTTTGGATGTGATACCTGCTAGTTCTGCTAAGACAATCAAGTCTAGAACGGGTCACTCACTTCTTATCAATCCTAAGGTTCAGAATCAGGCATTTTGACACTTTTTCACAATCATCGGTTCATTTGCTGCTGCAGTGAACATTATCTTTGGTCATTCAGGACCTATTATCTTCATAACAAATTCAATATCAATCAACTCCTATCTCAATATCTCTCAATCGGTTTCTATCTTGAGATCGGTTTATCTTTTGAATCAGTTTCATATCTTTATCAAACACAGACTATCTTTGAACCGCTGCGCTTCGCATAGTAATTCAAAGAGGGGAAAAATGTAATACCCCAAAAATGGGCTATAAGTTCATTAACCTCCTACATCAACAAATCGAACAAAATCGACATCAAAGTCCTAATCTAAGGCACATCTAAACATCATCGAATCATAATTGATTATCTTAAATTCTGCATCAGGGAATATTCTTAGTAATATTCCTAATCATCATAATTATCTTTAATTTTATATTTATTTGGCAATAAATCACATTTATCCTAAATTTTGATTAATTAAATATTTTGCATATTTAATTAATTAGATTTAATATTTGCTACTTAATTGTATAATTAAATTTAATTCTATCTATTATTAATTGTATTATTTAATTTTGACAATAAATCTAATATCATATGAATAATTGATTAAATTCTTATTTAATTAATTAAAGCAAATTGTCATTATTTAATAATATAGTTTTTAATAAAAGTTTGATTAAATAATTGATTAACCCATAAATCAATTGTTTTATTTTTAAAAGCAGTTAAGTTGGAAATAAATCACTTTATTATTAAATTAATTCATAAATAAAACATGCACAATCATAAAAGCAGACAACTATCAATTATCAATTAAAGCTAAACTCTATTTTGAGTTAAAACTTACCTTTTGCATATTTTTGTGAGTTAATTATCTTTTATTTAAAAATAACTCAAAAATCAACCTGAGTTATTTGAGTGATTTATGGCTTTTATCCATGCACCTCCAAAGCCCTGGATTTCTATAAAACAAGCCTCAGCTCATCTCAAAGCATCTCATATTTCTGCACAATCACGCTGGAGAATTGGAGGCTGAGGAATCAACTTGCAAATTCAAAGCTTTGTGAGATCAATTTCAATTGCATAGTTTTTATATCTTAGCATAGAATTTCATAGTTTTCATATCATTGTTAGAATCTTCATTGTTAGATCATTTAGCATCCATAGCATATTAGTTTATCATTCTTATTGCATAGAAAATATCAAAAATATAGATTAATTGCATTCAATTCATAGCTAGATCTTTTGCATTCAAATCCTTCATTTAGGTGTCGTCTAGGTCACTGATTTCGATTACAATCTGAGAACATTAATCTCGCTCCTATTAGAGGGCAGTAAATCACTTGGTTAGATAGTTTTCAATTTTGCATGATTTTGATTATAGCTAATCTCTAATGTTTTACTGAGTGTTGTGTCTACAGATCAGGTACAATTTTCACACACACATCTCTCTTGCCTATGTTGAATGTGTACATGACTCATCATACTTAATATAAGTGTTTTATGCTTTCAAGTCTCTCTTTGGTGTCATTCTTGTGAATCGTAGATTTTCTGATCCATTGCATAGGGTTACCTTTGTATATGTTCTTGTCTTTAGTTCTTGATCTAGGATCAGGTGAAATATACTTTAGAAAGGGCATAGATTCATTTGTTGTGTCTATAGAAGGATCTTATAAGTAGTGGATGGGCTGAAATATTTATGTTTATGGCTATGAGTCTTTGACAATAGTTGGTTTATGTTCAATGTCTGTATTTGAGATTTTCCCAATGGATAATGACATTGATCATGGATTAGTATATTTAGTTGAGTTCAATGCTTGATTGGCTCTTGTTTACTTCTCTCCATCTTCATATATCAACACCTTTTCAAGTTTTAATTGTATTTGGTTGATAGTAGTAACACCCTATGGTAATGGAGAGTCAATGAATGTGAGGTTAGCATTTAGTACTTTCTTACTATTCAATCTGTTGTTTGGACCCAGTCTTTGGTGTGTGAAGTATAGTTTTCACTGGGTTAGGTGCACCCGCCTTGGTTTTGTAGAGCCAGAAGTGAAGAGGGAAATCTTGTCCCTATAGTTGGTCCAGTTACCCTAAGATCCTTATACATTTTGGAACTAACCAATCCTAAAATCACCTTGAGGGTATATTGGCAGCCTAAGAGCATAAGCATCCATTTTGAACACCAACATGTGCTATGCGGAGACATAATGGTACACCATTGTACGACATGAGTTTCATCGCACACCATGGCATCGTACAACATCGACATTTGTAGCTCCATTGACAGCGTACACCATACAATATTCATCACTCCATTGGGCAACCATCATACGGGTCAATACATACGCCATTGTGAGGTTCATCGTATGCCATGTACAGTCTCATTGGTATCATACCATTCATCACTCGGTTCACCACTCCATTGGCAGCGTACATCATGTACGCCATTGGGCAACCATCGTACAAGTCCATACTTCTGAGGAACTTCAACAATTTCTCTGTCCCCATTCCAAATAAACAGGATTCAAAGTATTTTGTGGTGTGCAGGCAATTTATGCAGGATGGTTCATATGATCAAATCAAAAATAATTTGCAGTCATCTCAAAAATTGAAAAAAACTAACCCCTAATCTAATTTCAAAAGAGCGGGGGAGTTTCATCTTGGGCAAACAAACACCTGCGATCATCTTCTTCAAGCATAAGGTTTTAAATCCAGATGAAAGAAGAGGAAAACTAAGAATGATCATTAAATTAGACATTAGTAAAGTAATGAGAAATTTTTAATTCAGTAACCATCGGTGGCATTGGGTCCAAAGTTGTTACAAAACTCCCATTCTTTTGGTACTACTAGTGAATAGTTTCCCTTCTGGTTTAGCCAGGAGCTCTGACAAGGCCTGAGGCATGGCTATCCCATCTCCACATAAATCTTTACTCCCATTTTTTTGGTACTACTAGTGAATAGTTTCCCTTCTGGTTTAGCCAGGAGCTCTGACAAGGCCTGAGGCATGGCTATGCCATCTCCACATAAATCTTTATCATAATTGCAGAAGCCCTGGGTATATCCCTTAAAGTTAAGGCCGGTAAGCCTGATATGCTATGGTGTATCAAATAAGGCAAGTTTATCTGATACTGCCATGTTTTATGACTTCTCACATCTCCACTCAATCGTATTCATGCTTTTAATGACTTGAGACTGTAAGGCATGAAGAAAATTGGTGTGTCCATTTGAAATCATCCAATTGATTCCAGTAAACAAAGTGGTGCTTACCTAAAAACATCACTGCTTCTTCAAGCTGTGGTAAGCAAACTTGCAGGAGAATAAAAATTAATTGGATCTTTGATTTGAAAGAGGATTAAATCAGATGAATAAACAACAAAGGATAGCTGTGATTGGTTGTGCTCCAAAAAAGATTAGCGACCTCAGAAAGCCCATGCAAAAAATAAAGAGAAAAAGAATGAAAACCCAATGGAATATGAAAAGCCCATCCAAAACCCTATCATCATTTTTTTCTACAAATCTGCGCACCTCTTAATGCTGAAGTCTTCGCCAGGAGGCAGCTGTATTGCATTCAAATCCACCTGTGAAAAATTGATGTTCAGCTGGTGGGCGGCGACAAGCAGAGGCATCTCCATAGTCTCTGTCATACTTGAGCAACTTGGTTTTATCCACCAGGAGAGAAGCTTCCTTTACTATCCTATTCCTTCACCTGGCGGCTGATATTCGATCATCTACATTCTCTTGTGAGGACCGACTCTCTATTAGGGCTTTACAGATTCTGTCAATTTAGCCTCGATCACGAAGGTCAAAAGTTGCAAAGTGTTCATAAGATGAGTGTAGAAAAGCACGTAGTGCCTCTCCCATCATCTTGATTTGTCTAGTAAGTTTTATAGCGCATGTTTAACCACTCTGATATCATGTCCCCATGCTCTCGTTTAAATCATTTTTTTCTCAAATTTAAGTAGTACCTATAGTGTTTCCATTAAAATGAAAATTTAGAATCTTTTCTTATTTTTGTGGAGCAGCTATTTTTTAGCAAACAAAAATAAGTTATGGGAAAAGAGTGGAGGGCTAGAAATAAGCACCTTATTGAAAAAAGTGACACATGTTTTTACCATTTTTTTTCATCCCCTTTTTATTTGCCTACAATTTAGTGTTCAAATTTATTTGCAACAAAAATGATTGAAAATTTGATTTAAAAATAATATTTAAAACACTGCTTAAAATTAAGTAGTAAACATTATCAATAGATCAATCATCTTTACACTTTTGTTCCACATAGCAACATTGATAATTTTAAATCAATTTTGCATTTTGGAACAAGCATGACTTTAAATGATATGAATTGATTACAAATCCTCTCAAAATGGTCCTTAGGATGTTATTAGAACAAAAAATTTAAAAAAACTCAAAGACTCTAATTTTCTTCATGGAAGAATGATCACCATGTTGGGTGCACTTGCACTAGTAAATCACCCTTTGAGTTGGTATATGGATTAAATGTTAGACTGCAAGTGAGTAATTTATTGCCAATTTATTATTTTATACAAAAATATGATGCTAATATAGTAGATCATATGAAAGATAGAAGAATGGAGTAGACAGAGTTGGATGAGATTAGAAGAGATTCTCAAAACAAAAATTTGAAGCTACAACAACTTAAATATTTGTTTGATAAAAGGACATCTTCAAGAAATTTTAATATTAATGATTTGGTCCTTATGTGGAATTAAAATATCCAAGATAAAGGTAAGCATGGAAATTTCAATCCTTGTGGTTAGGACCATATTTTTTTATAGAAAAATCTAGACAAGATTCATATTTTTGCAAGATTTCAATGGAATAGCACAAGAATTTCCAGTGCATGGGAAATTCTTAAAGAATGTTTTGAATTGAGTTTTAAAAGTGCGCGTAGTTGTATATAATTGTACATGTTGTACATAGTTTTTGGTTTGAGGCATTGCTTAGTTTTCCTTCTTGATCTACATTCTAGAGCTTAGGATCCTCATGTTGATTAGTTTAATCAAATGTCCCCTACAAAAGCCAATGTTAGGAGTGAATATTTTTGTACTTCTTTGGCCTAGTGGAAATATATTTGTGTATGATTAAACCCCTTAAGATCCTTCATTGGCCCTAAAAACCTAAACTCTAAGGTCCTAATTTTCATTTTTTCTTTTTAGAGTTTGACCACCTATGATGGGTTTTTGGTTGTTTAAGTTATTTTTTGAGTTCATTTATTTATTGGGTGATTGCCCACCTTATTTGGTTTATCTAGTTACCTCAAGACGTAGGTTGTTCTATGTTTCTTTTATTAGCTACCCCTATTTATTGACTAATGGGTTTTAAGTTATATTTTCCCTCCTTATTTTGTATCACCCCCCTCAGTTTTTCCATGGCTCTTTATTATGCATTAAATGATGGTGCCCTTTTTACAGGTGGGTGGTTGTGATCACGTCACACTTGTATGATTTTTTGGCATAATTGATGCAGTGATGGTAAATGATTTCTAGTGTAGTCATGATATAGATTTGATTGCATGATGACCAGTTATTGGGTTGTCATTGATGTCAAGTATTGACCTAGTCTTCGTAGTATATTACTAAGTATATATTGCACAAGGTGTTGCAATGAGTTTTAGTTGTAGCAATCCTTATGAGATACTTGGGGATGTCTCTAAATGTTAAATGCATGACCACTATTATTGATGTAGACCAGTAAGAAATTTATGGTCGGATGAAGGATGACAGTGCAATTGCTAGAACAGTTAGCGACAGACGATAGGTGATTTCATTGGTTTGTAAAATCAATGATGAGTAATGTAGCGCGATTACAAGAGAAGGTTTTTGATAGTATGTAGAATCTATGGTTTCAACCACAACTAATTTGAATGACCGGTGTGTAGGATAGGTGATCGGTGAGTAGAGAGAGAGTTGTTAATAGGTTAAAGTATTTTTATTCTTGAGTGATAGCTGATAAATCTTTGATCAGTGATTGGTGTTGAGTTTGCGGTAGAATTGGTTGAGTCAATCACGATCTACTCATGTGTCATCATGGTTGGAGGTGATGATCTAGAATCACAATGTTTAATGCTAGCATGTGGAGAAAATTCTAGAGAAAACACGTATTTGGTCAAAATGTGTTTGACTCCTTGACACAAAATTCTATGTAAATCATTGTATTGGCTGACATAGTTGGAAATTTATTTTGAGCATTTTTTTTGGCACATTGATTCTGAGTGGGATATTTGAAATTAAAATATATTTCATATTAAGGGCTTGATTAAGGCATTGGACTTAAAATTTGAATATATAATAGATGAAGTTGAAAGTTAAGAGTGTTGATCGTGTGTTGGGCAAGTGCGATTGTAAAGTGGGAGTTGAGATCAAGCCAAGGAAAAGTTAAGTGTGTTGAGAAGAGATTTTGTCCTTCAGTGGATTTGATCAAGCAGAGGTAGTTCTATTCTACAAACCATTCTTTCTATTTTTCCCTAACAGTTGTAGCAGTCAAAATACCTCAATTGGGTGGATCCTAATAGGTCCTTATTGTAAATCCTTTAATAGGGTGGAGAATTTCCTTATGTCTAAAGTCCTCTAACAAGGCTACTCTTAAAAAGGTAAATCTCCTAACAAGGCTAGAGGTAAATCCCTTAATTAGGTAGCACCTAACAGTGATGTTGTAAACTCCTAACATGGTTAAGCTCCTCACATGGCGTACTTTAGAAGTGTGCATCATTTAGTGGGTACTAATTCCCATAGTGAGTTACTCCTGATTTGGGTTTCCATGAGATAAATATATGTGTCAATGTTTCATTGTTATGTGGATGTTCTTATGGTTATGATTTTCATTTGCTGCTATTAATTTAATCTTTTGAATGCTATTGTAAAGTTTAAGAGGTTAAAAAGTTTCATAATTGGTTGATTACTGGTTAACTCCCCGTCTCAATAATCTAATATTAGGACTAAAAATTGGTATCAAATATTTAGTCCTCAGTTTTGGTGAAGCTTAACAACTTGAGGTAAGGATATGAAGATGATGATAAAGGAACATCCTAAATTCACAAGAGAGAACTATTCAGTTTGGTGTGGTCAGATGAAGATCTATCTTAAAGGTATGAGTGATCATTATTGGGATTATGTGGTTACTAAGTATACTATCCCTTCAAGAATCCTGATTGTAGATCAATTGAAGATTTGGCAAGAACATACTGCTACAATGGAAGCTATTTCCAGTGTTCTTTTAGATGCAAATTTTATTAACGTCAAAGACTTGGATACTACTTATGAAATGTGGGAGAAGTTGAAAACTGCCTATGGTGGAGGTCCATGTGTGTGAAAGGAAAATGTTTATATTTTGAAAGGGAAGTATGAAAACATGAGGATGCAAAAAATAGAAACATTGAGCAATACACTCAAAGAATCAAAGAAGTTGTTGTTGCTATTCGAGGTGCTGGTGGTAATCTTCTTAAGGAGGATGTGGTAAGAAAAGTATTGAAAACTTTATTGCCTTAGTATGCTATTAGGGTTTCATGTATACAAGAGCTCATATCTATAGGAACTTTTACTGTTACTCTTGATGCATTAATAGGGAAATTAACTACATTTGAGTTAAGCAATTATGATAATAGTAAGCCAAAAGTTAAAGTTTCTTTCAAGTCATCATTGACTCTTGCACCATCAAGGAAAAGAAAGGATATATCTAATATTTATCCAACACATTACCCTAATGATTATGAATCTATCATGTATGAAGAAAGAGAACATGAGGAATTGGAAGCTTTATTTGCTAAAAGGATGCCTAGAGGTAAAGGTAAATATAAGGGTAAGTTATATTTGTAATTCTTCGCATGCAGTAAGATTGGACATATTTCCTTTAGATTCCTTGACAATGATGGGAAGGAGAAGCCAAGGAGAATCAAGGATCAGAATAAGAAAGAATGCTACCAGGATAAGGAAGGTGTTACTAATGAAGAATCTGATAGAAGAGATGAAGAATAAATTATGTTTGTTGTAGTAAAGGAAGAACCCTTAGAAGAAGGTGAGAAATCTTTAGTTTCTAACATGAATCACATTGGTGACTGGATTATTGATAGTTGGTGCACTCACCATATGACTGGTGATAGAATCAAATTCATCAAGATGGAAGAATGAGCTGGTGGCTTAGTAAAATTTGGGAATGATTCTCCCTATTAGGTAAAAAGTAAAGTATCTATTACTTTGAATGATAAAACAAATTGTGATGATGTTTACTGGGTTTATGGACCAAAATACAACTTGTTAAGTGTTTCTCAATTGAATAAAAAAGTCTATAGATTGGAGTTCAATAAAGGTATATACAGGATTATTGGGAAATCAAGAGAATTGATTGCTACCAGTGAAAAAACTAAAGCTAACTTGTTGCATCTAAATTGTACTACTAAGAGTTATCTGATTTCTGAGGTGGAATATTTTTGGTTATGGCATAAGAGGTTTTTCCATATAAAATTTGATAAATTTATCAAAGTAAGATGAAGATAGTGAGAGGTTTTCCTAACCTAGTAAAACTAGAAAATCTAATGTGTTAAGAATATCAGCTTGGGAAGTTAACTAGTTCTAGTTTCATTAGTAAAAACTATTCTTCTAAAGTATTTTAGATCTGGTTCATATCGATCTATGTGGTCCAATGAGAACTTTGAGTTACTATCATGATATATATTTCATGTTTATTGTTGATGACTATTCTGGAATGATGTGGGTCGTGTTTCTAAAGGAAAAATTTGAAGCTTTTCACAAGTTTAAGATCTACAAAGCTAGAGTGGAGAAGGAGATCGTTAAGACTCTAAAATGTCTTAGATCTGATAGAGGAAGTGAGTTTACTTCACATGATTTTATTTCATATTGTGAGGAATAGGGAATCAAAAGGCAGATGTCGGCTCCAAGAACACCTTAGTAAAATGGTATTGTTGAAACAAGAAATAGGTCTATCATGATGAACTCCTAAGAGTTATTTTGTTGTCATTAGTTATGAGAAAGATATAATAATTGTCAAAGTCATTTAGTAATGAAGGAAAGACAAGTCGATAAAGAACACAAGATATTTGGTAAAAGAAAATAAAGGAGAAGGTAATTTCAGTAAAGGAAAAGTAAGTTTAGTTACCGAGCAAGACAAAACTGAGCACCGAGCACTGAGTTGTACCGAGATAAAACATCAACTGAATCAAGAGATGAGACAATTACTGAGCAAGAGGAAAATGTATTATCGAGCATGTCAGGCTGAAACAAGGAGAATCTACAAAGACATTGAATTTGGACACTAAGCAAGAAATGATTTACAAATCTTGAGGATATTGCATGACAGAGCATTGGATATTTAAACATGATGATTATGTGTGATTACAAGGTGAGATCCACCAATGAGAATTAAGTATGATATGCATTGGAGGAGTAACCAATGCTAGCACTGCTTAAGGAGATGATTCTAGAACATTTCTATCGCTTCTAGAATTGTATATAAATGGATCAGAATGTGAAGATCAGAGAGAGAGAGAATAAGATATTGCATGTGCAGAGGAGAAATTGGACATAGAAGGTGATGAGAAGAGAAGCTACCAAGTAATAGAGTAGTAAAGAGAAGATTATAGCTGTGATTCAAATTTGAATCTATCGAGTACAAAATTGATATTGTGATTGGAGCATAGTATGAGGTAATGAGTTAATGAGCACATTGAGTTTGATAAATATATGATTGATGCAAATATTACACACATATTTTTTATTGATTAAGTTTGTAATCAAAGTTGTAAAGTCTCTTAACTAAATAGATCTTAACATGTCTTACATTGTAAATCCTTTAACAAGGTATAGTTCTTAGATTAGAATTGTAAAATACTTTAGCAAGGTAGAATTAACTAGTCTTAAGACTCTTAACTGGATTAATACTCTTAACAGGATAAGCTATTAGAAATAGCTAATAGTGTAGCTCTAATTGAGAAAACTTTTTACTACAATAGTGAAGTTTTGTGGGTGTCATCCCCACTACAGTTTTTATCCTCTAACAAGGATTTCTACGATACCAAAATAAATATTTTGTGAGTTATTTTTATTGTTAATGCTTTATATGTTTTATGAGATGCATGCAAAAGTTGTGAATTCAATTAATGGTGGATCTGTTAAAATGGGAAATGATACACCTTGTCTTGTAAAAGGAAAAGGGTCTATATTGTTGAACAATAAGTTCAGATGTGAGAATGCATATTGGGTGAAAGGAATTAATTATAATATGTTGAGTGTAGCATAATTGAATAACACAGGACACCGAGTTGCATTTGAGAATAGAAAGGTTAAAATCTATGATGTAACTAGAAATTTGGTCTGTATTGGTGAACAATCTAAAGGTAATCTATTTTATCTTGACAATGTTGAAACTTCGTGTTTGTTGGCTAAAAATGAATTTGTGTGGTTATGGAACAAAATGTTATGTCATGTGAATCTTGACAACATGGTTAAGATCAGTAAGAAAAGGAGATTTAGAGTTTTACCAAGCATATCTAAACCTGATCATGTTATGTGCAAACAATGTCAAAATCTAGTTTTAAGAGAAAAAAATCTTTCATCTAATGCTATCTTGGAGTTAGTTCATACCGACTTGTGTCGTCCTATGAGAACTCAAAGTTATTATGGAGACAAAGATTTTATTGTGTTTGTTGATAACTATGATCAGTGCAAACCTACTCTGTCTTGAAAGGTGTAGACATTCAAATGTTAGTTTATGAGCATATTCCTAACTTATAGAGAAAACTATTTGCAAAGACATTCAGATAGAGCTTAAATGGGAGCACCCTGTCACCGTTTGATTTGCTCTCGCTTTAGGGATGTGGGTGTGCTCTTGAATCACTTGGAGACATTCCCTAATGATGATTAGGAGGTATTTAGATTGATTGGGGACCATAAGAACCCCATAGTGGTACAAAATCGAGTATAGAACACCCATTTTGCCTCTAAGGCCTTAAGGATCCTTATGAGCTAAAAATGTAGATTATGGCTACTTATGAGTAATCTATGATTGATTTTAGACCAAATGAGATTTTATGCTATGAAAACCAATGCTAAACAATGAATCAAACTAAGTTAATCCATTAGTTCTAAGCTATTATGTGTGCTAAGAAAGCTTGAAAATGAGTTAAAACTATCAAAATATGCTAAAAAGCTTAAGATCTAGAATTAAACTAGCATTATAACACTACTTAGGAATGAAAATTGAATTGGTGAATTGTGTAAGGAAACTCAGGTGCGGAAACAACTTCCTACGCTAATCTCTATAGGAGAGTATTGTGCAAATTCTTATAAATCCTTACAATTTCAGATTCGTTAACTACTTTAACAAAGATATTGCAGCCACATACCATGCATACAAAAAAAAAAAAGAGAATGACAAAATGATATACCCTGGGGAAACCTTTCGGTAAAAACCCCAGCACCCCAAAACCTACACAATGTATTGATCAAAACTATTACAGCTTACAATACATTTGCAATGCAAATTCTTTCAGAAGATTTCAAAACCCTTGAAGACAAATCACGGCAGCATAAAAACATTCCAACAATACACTCACATCACATCTCTTCACAACCCTAAAAAAGATTATATCATGCGCTTCACTTTTTAGGGCTACTCCCAAAGATAAACGTATTAGGGTTTTACCATTCTCTGAGAAAATAGGAACCCCAAAAAATTTTTCGGGTGAATGCCCCGAACCCCATGATTGGGGAAGAGTGTACAGTACTCAAATTTATCAGTTGCCACATGTTTTCACCTATCATTGAATCTTCCTGACATAGGTCTTACATGTCATAGGAATCCGTCATAACCATTTTAGCCATGATCTCCTTACACACAATTCAAGATGCTGACACATCAACATTATTTGCAAGAAATACATTTTACAAAACAAATAATAAGAATAGGAATTATCCAAGGTTGAGACACCTTATTCCTAACAAATTGCTCTTAGGAAGTGAGGGTATTTATAGGATTTGGGAAGGGCTTGGGTTAGGAGGATGAGTTAGGGTTAGGGGTAAGGTTTGAGGTAAGGTTAGGGATATGGTAACGTGTATCTTGGGTTAGGGTTGCTCACACATGTGTGAGAAACACTAGGAAAGTGTGCAAAGGGGAACAAGTGTGGAAGAAGAGACAATGGGTCTCTTTATGAGGACATAAGAAGCCTTAAAGAGTGTGTAAGAGGCTTAAATGAGTGTGTAGAGCTCATTGAGGGAAGGGTTTGACCAAGAGTCAAAGAGGACTTGGATTAAGCTAAGAAATATAGGAAACATCTCCTAAATAGGTTTAGAGAAGATTGGAAGGGTTTGGGAAAGGTTAGAAGATTCTAGGCTTTTGAGGCTTTAAATAAATATAAAATTTATTTAGGGAATGTGACATCATTTATTGAATATTAATTCAATAAAGAGAGGAAAATCATTTAAATTTGATTTAAATGCTTTGGGGAGAGATTATTTCATTAAAGATTCTTAATTAAAATAAAGGGATCTAATGGCATAAAAATATATTAATTAATTAATTAATAAATGATGATGTCATCAGAGGTTTTTAGAAAAATAAAAATACTTTTATTTTCTAATAGATTTTTAGGTGTCTACATTTTGCCCCTCTTTAATGCGATGCTGCAAGTGGCGTGGCATCAAAGACAAGAAAATAAGATGCCCCAGGCTAGAATTTAGATGAATAAGGGGTTGTGCCCCCTCAATAAAATAATGCAAAGAGTAAACATTGTGAAATTTTCTCAAAAAAGAGCATAGAAGGGAAGGGAAAGAATGAAGGAAGAAGGGAGGATAAATAGCCAAGCTTCCAAGAGAAAAGATGGGTGAATGCAAGATGAGATGGAATGCAAAATGCAAGATGTAGCTACATGAAGATACAAGATGCAAGATTAATCTAGATGATGTAGGATGCAAGGGGATTTGGGGAGCTCCAAGTGTAAATGTGGAGAGCACAACCTAGTTTGTTATAGCAATATTAGAGAGCTACCAAGGATACTGAGATCACAAGGCCTTGTCACCAACATTGCATAGGACTGATGCGAAAAAGACATGCAGGGTTTCTCTAGCATCACACATGAGCCCAAGAGGAAGCATGGTAGAAACGATGCTGGAGAAACCACAAACAAATGACATTTCCCAAGTGCACCATGTAACCCAAAAGATGACATGTGAACTGTGCAAGGGTTGTGTCTAACTGACTCATAGGCAGAAGCAAGAAATCAAAAGACCTTGCCCCATATTGTCCTCATTTGTTGTGCACCATGATATAAAGGATTGTGACGACTTTGAGGAAAGGAACAACAAGAAGCTGTAAAAGATTAACAAGATCGAAAGGACAAAATCCAAGACCAAAATGATAACTCTGAAAGACATCCTTTGCCAAGGAGATAGATTTGATTTGATTGATGGTGGGACGATTGGTCTGAACGTGTGGAAGGAAACATTGACATGGACCTAGTGTGATTAGTGGAAGAGTAGGTATGATAGGAGGAAGGATACATCCTCAAGGACCCGTTGCTTGATGGGAGAATGAGTGTTGTTGTTCACTGGAAAATGATGAAGTTCAAGGATAATCATTTTGATCAAGAATAGTTGACAATTGTTGTTGAAGTACAAGGCTAGGTAGGACAATATTTCTACTCAAATGTTGTTGCAGGACTGACAAGGATATGTACAACAAGATGAGATGATATGTACAATAGATGGGGAGATTTATAATGCATATGTACAAAAGCTCAGGGATTTGGGACAAGAAGATCTCGCTATACAGGAAATATACATGAAGGATTGCGCTATACAATATATGGTACAAGATCTGCAGAGGATAGATTGTGGATTTGCTTGAGGATTAAATAGAGGAATGCTGGGGGATGGTGGTGGGGATGGGGATGGGGATGGTATAAAAAGGACTAGGTTGTGGGATGGGGGAGATGAGATTTTGATAGATAATGACTCGGTCCACTATCTATGGTGCTTGTTTTCTAGGTTTTCACTAACATACTTATCCAAGGCGCTTGAATTGCCGATTTTTCACCGCTGGACGAATGATTTTTTCTTTGCTTTTTTTATTTTTTCAATTTTTATGGATTTTCTAAATATGTAGGATTTGGTTCAGGCATAGAACCTCTTTAGATGTATGATGTTGATAGGATCATTCAAATGCTCACCTTCTAGTGTAGATAGTTGATAGGCTCTAGAGCCAAAGCATGCAATGACAACATAGGGACCCAACTAGGTAGGCTCAAACTTGCCTTTCTTCTTTCGATGCACTTGAACTTTCTAATTTTCCTTGAGGACCATGTCACCCACTAGGAACTGTCTAGGATGGACTTTTTGTTAAAACTCCTTTTGAGTCGATTCTGGTATGCAACTAGGTGATCATATTCTTGTTGTCTCTTTTCATCTAGCAGATCCAGCTGTGTGAGACATGCCACGTGATAGTCTTCATCAGTGGTATAGTTCTTCATGGAGACACGCAATGATGGGAGCTCAACCTCAATTAGTAGAATGGTTTCAGCACCATATAAAAGAGAATATGGGGTGGTGTCTGTGGGAGTGCGATAAGAAGTGTGATAGGCCCAAAGGGTGGGATTTATTTGGAGGTGCTAGTCACGACCAGAATCATTGACAACCTTCTTGAGGATTTTTAGGATAGTTCTATTGGTTGCCTCAGCTTGGCCATTTCCTTGGGGGAAGTATGGACTAGAGAAACAATGACAAATGTGGAGTCTAGCACACATATCATCCATATGCTAGTTTTCAAAAGGTGTGTCATGGTTTGTGAAGATGGTAGATGGTATGCCGAAGCGGCAAATGATATGGTAAAGGATGAACTTGGATATTTGGATGCCAGTAGTAAGGGTGAGCGGAATTGCTTCAACCCATTTGGTGAAGTATTATGTGGCAATTATTATGTACTTATGTCCATCCAAGGAAAGGGGAGTGATTAACCCAACAAGGTCGAAGCCCCAAATGAAAATGGCCAAGGTGGCACAATTGGCTACAAGTCTTGTGCTGGTGCATGAATCAGATTTGCATGCTGCTGACATGGTAGACATTTCTTGACAAATTCACAAGCATCATGTTCCATGGTTGGCTAGTAATACCCGACTCGAAGAAACTACTTTGCTAGAACCATGCCACTTGTGTGGGCAACACAAATTCTAGTGTGGACTTCTTGTAAAGCTAGGATGGCCTCGTTTGAATCTAAACACCTAGAAAGGATATTGTGATATCATCTACGATAAAGGGTGTTGGCTACAAGAGTGTAGTGGGAGGCTCTATGAATTAAGTTTTGACATTGGTTATTGGTGAGATGGGGAGATATGATACCATTCTTTAGATATGCATGAATTTCGTGGTACTATGGGGATTGAGGACCAACCAAGACACACTCCATTTTTGCACTGACATTCTCATAAGCAGGTGTATGTAGCTGCTCAACTAAGAATTCATATTGTGATGAATCGTGTAGGATTTCCAATAAGGATTTGATGGTTTCCATTGTGTCAGCCACTTTGTTCCAAAGCCTTGGTATCTGTGTGAACTGTAGATTTAGGAAATGCTCTTTCAGTCTGTCCACCAGTTCTTTGTAGGGTAGCAGCTTGTCATCCTTTATCTAAAATTCATCTAGGACTTGCTTGATAATTAGTTGTGAGTCTCCAAACACTTTGAGTTCTATGATATTCCATTGGATAGTTGTTTTGAGGCTTAAGATAAGTGCCTCATATTCTGCAATGTTATTAGTACATGGGAATCCTAATTTGAATGACTTTGGAATGTAGTCACCTTGAGGTGTGACAAATAGGATTCTGGCCCCTGATCCATGTGATGTGTAGGAGCCATCAAAGTATAACTTCCACATGGGTTGTTCTTCAATCATACATAAGTGCTCATTAGGGAATTCCATGATTAGTGGATACACATCCATTAATGGTGCTTCTATGAGATGATCAACAATTACTTGCCCTTTGATTGCTTTATGATCTATGTACTAGATCTCAAACTCGTTGAGTAGCATGACCCATTTTGCCATACGACCTGTGAGAGTTGTCCTTGATAATAGATACTTGAGTGGGTCTACCTTTGAAATGAGCCTAATTGTGTGGTTGAGCATGTAATGTCTGAGCTTTTAAGTGGCAAAGACCACTACAAGGCATGATTTTTCCATTGGCGAATAATTCAGCTCATAGCCAACTAGAGTTCGACTAATATAGTAGATGGCTCTCTCTTTACTATCATCGTCATGTTGTGCTAAGAGTGCCCCCAGTGCCATAGTGGTCATCGAGATGTAGAGTCTGAGAGGGTGTCCTAAAACTGGTGGTACAAGGATGAGAGAGTTAGCTAGATATTCTTTGAGCTTGTCAAAGCTTTTTTGACAAATGGGATCCCATTTGAAGCTTGTGTCTTTGCGAAGTAGATGTGTGAATGGTTCGCACTTGTCTACCAGCTGAGAGATAAATCGACGCACCGATTGGAGCTTTCCTTGTAGGCTCCTGAGCTATTTGAGTGTTCTTGGTGGAGGCATTTCTGTTATAGCTGTGACCTTTTTAGGATCGATCTCTATGCCATGCCGTGAGACTATAAAGCCTAACAGCTTTCCAGATGTTACACCACAGACATAGTTCTTTGGATTCAGCTTCAAACCATAATGATGCAGATGATTGAACACACTCTCAAGGATGTTCAGGTGTTCACCTCATGTTTTAGATTTTGCAAGAATGTCATCCACATAGTCTTCCAGGTGTACACACTAAATAGTGCACTTCTTTAAATCATTGCTTCCAAGAGAATCCATGGATTGGAAACTTTGAGAAATTGATTTAGAGCTCCCTAGACATGGAGTGCAAGGGTGTTAAGAATGCTCTCAGCTAGAGCTATTAAGCCAATAACCTTGCTAGTAAACCATACAATGGGAGATTCAAATGAAGACAAGGGCAAGAATGCCAATATCTCCAAGAATCAAATGAAAATGCAAATGCAATGCTACTATGCTAGAAATGGAAATGCAAGCTAAGCTATAAAAATGAAAGATAGAAGTATTACAAATCCTTACTATTTAGACTATGTGAGATCTAAGCCAGAGCTTGAAAGGAAACTAATCTAAGAAAACATAAACATGAAGCTAAGCTAAGAATGCAAAAATGAAAGCTAAATGTAGAAAGATCTCCAAAAGGCTCCAAAGTCTTTAAAAGCTCTAACGTCTCCAAGAAATCCTGTAGCATAAAAAGTTGGAGTTTTTTGAATGAAAAAGAGAGCTCTCCTTTTAGAAGAAATGAGAAGGAATGGATCATGGAGATTAAGAGGCAAAAGATTTAATCAATGGTGGAGCATCAAAGAGGAGCAATCCATGTGCACAAGTATCCTCCAATGAGAAAATAAGAGTTGACTTTTGTGCCCATATGAGACAAAAAGTGCTTTTCTTCTTTTTATAAAATAGGAATAATGCTTTATTTGTGCAACTTAGGATAAGAGGAAAAGTGGGGGCTTTTTATTTATTAAAAAGGGAGGAAATTCTTTTTAAATAAATAAAGACTTTAGGATAAAATGGTTAGCCCATAGAAAATAATTGAATAAATGATAGCACTAGGATTTGATCAAGAATAAGTAATTGATGATTTAGCAAAAGGGGCTAATAGTCTAGATGACCATTTTTAGGTGATTACATTTGCCCCTCTTTGACTAATGTGTGATCGATTTGAGAACATATTATGTCAAAGAATAGATCAGCCAAGAAGGCAAGTAGAGATCTGAATCCAAAGAATGAAGTGCAGAGAGATAGTAAATCCTGCATGGTTAGCCTGGTAGTGACAGTACTTAACACTTAGGAAAGAGATGGACAATATCATAACTCAAGATGAGAACTAACATGTCAAGCCAAAGATAGATCGATCAGAGCAAATAGAACGGTCAAGCATATGCTCTGGAGAATAGCCAATAGGATATGATGTGTCTACCCCCTCAGGATCGAAATGGAAATTAGGTAGAGGGAAGGTAGAAGCAAGAGAAACATAATCAAATCACGAGAAATCATAATCGAAGAGATAAAGGATGATAGAATAACCATCAAGCAGATATGCCCTAATGAAGACCTTAGAGAGATGAAATGAAATGTGAATGAAAGACTAGAAGGGTGAGAGAGATGGGAATGAAGGAGGAAAGAATGCCCTAGCAAAGATCAAAGGATCAGGCCTCAAAAAGGTTAGTCAACTATGCGGAAGAAGGAGAAAGGTGATTTGGACGATCAAGGTGAACTCGAATTTTGGTTTCGATCCCAAAATGAATAGAAAATGATGTGATATGAAAGAAAAGAAGCAAAAGACATGATCGGGAAGAAGCAAAAGGTGAGCGTAGTTGATTGATAGGTCCACGAAAGATGAAAGGAGAGCTCTCTCCATATGCAAGATGCAAAACTAACTAACATGAACCTAAAAAAATGCAAGCTATTATGAAAAGTGGTTTACTTGCAAGGTCACAAAGCCATTAGACTCTAATATTCATCATCAAGCATTATTGGTAGCATCGTAAGATCATACAATACACACTAGTATAACTATGGGTATATGAATATGATATATATCAGATGAAATGTGGGAATCCCACCTAGGCACCAAAGACATGTAGGTCAAGATGACTAGTGTAGTGAGATTACCTAAGTTTAGTCTATCAAGATTATACTCGCATCGAGACACAAGGAAAGTCAAGATGACTATAAGTATGCACTTGTGAAAATAGTCAAGGATAATACCTTGTAGATCCCAATGTCAAGTGAAACAAGCATAAATGCTAATGATAGTTAGGACCAAAAAAATATACCCACAAGTAGAAAAAGCAATAAAACATGTCCTCATGCCCCAATCTTCTAGCTTAACATCATCGAAAACTATTAGGGAGAGAACACTCATCAAAGAAATCATCATAGATAGCACACAAAGAAATAAAGTCAAGCAAGTCTCAGCGAGTCAAGTGTTTAAGTGCATGTCTGTAGGTCATAGAGTCAAACTTTGAGTATCACATTTGCTAGTGAGAAATATTGCATCATCTAGACTGTGGGTAGGATATCTGATAAGTGTTAAGAAACACTCGACGCTAGGGGAGTGTTGAAAAAAACAATTGGGGAGGTGTTGAAAAACATTTTTTGAACCAAGTGGGCCAAGAAACCCGAGTGCACAAAGAGACCCGAGATAGGCTTAGAACAACGTATGCCCCCTAGACTAAGATAAGAGTCAATTCCAGGCTAGGAGAGGCAAAGCGAGAAGTGGAGCAAAGGAGCACCACACAAGACAGATAGACATAGGTGCAAGGGTCTCAAGCAGTACCTGTTTCCAAGTTTTCACCACTTGATAGATTTTTTCAAGACTTTTTTCAATTTTTTTGTATTTTTTCTACCAAGGCGCCTATTTCTAGGTTTTCACCAAGGCTCTTTTTCTCTTTTTTTTTTTAAAAAAAATTATTATTTTTTTTAGGTGAGACATCAAAGCGCCTATTGCTAGGTTTTCACTAGGATGCTCATTTTTTCAGGACATTTTATGCTTTTTAGGATATTTTCAGCATCATATATGAATTTTTTCAGGATCAATAAAGAATATGTACAAAAGAGCTCAAGAACCTTAGGCATAGAACTTCTGCAATTGTAGAACATTGATAGGCTCGGTAAGCTCTGTGTCCTCTGATGTAGATAACTGATAGGCCCAAACCCAAATGCTGCTGCTATGATGATAGAAGACCCCAACCAGTTCGACCAATAGTAACCAACCCTAAGCAATTTCTGAGCTAATGTAAGATCGGTAGAATGTGATCCACATATGCCATTGTGGATTTCAGCTAGCACCTTGTCTGACTCCTCTATTTCTAGATACTTAAGGAGAGTTTCATCTAGACTCTTCTTATACAAGTCACCAGAGATGAGGACAAAGTGTGAGGTATGGCGGAGGAGTTGATGGTCCTTAGTGCGCGGTAGATATTCAAGAATAATTTGATCTAGTAGATATGAAAAGATAGTTGCATAGGGGGATGAATCTGCAGGGGAAGTGTAGGCAACATAAGGCAACTCTTCCACTAGGAATGCAAAGTATGATTCTTGTTCTTCCATTTGTAGAATGGATGCCAAAGTAGTCATGACATCAGCCACCTTGTTCTCAGACTTGTGCTTGTCAATATCAACCTTAACCAAAAATGCCATGTGGGGAGGCATCTTTATGAGCTTTTGCTTGATAGGTTTTACCCTTGGAATTGTTTTCTCTAGAAAGAATGCAAAAAATTGTTCTTGATTTGTAATCTTTTTAGGTTCAGATACCTCCGCAATGTGTTTTTCGCCATCCGACCATTGTTTTTTTTCTTTTGATTGTATGATAGAGATACTTGATATCTGATTCTAGCATGTTTGTTGCAAGTTTTCTAGTGGAAGAGATAGTAGTTTCAATGGCTATGAAATTTGAATGTATGAAGGAGAGCAGAGTGACAGGTGCAAGAGCATTTATGCAAGGGATGTCATCTCTGGTGACAAGAGAGGTTGAGCCTATAAGGTCAGCTCCAAAAGTGTCAAGATCTAGATTTGTCATAGAAGGACTAGCGTGGTCCACTAAAGCAACACACAAAAAAACTCATCAGACCCTATGTGAGACTCATCAACTACGTCGGGTTGGGCACTATATGTATGAATCACATCAACATCCATATCTACTATGGAAGATCCATCTGAGAGGGTATCCCATTCATATTCATTGGAATCTATTGTTGAACTTCTGCTGGGATGTTTGCACCAAGAAGGTTTAGGACACCTAGAAGTAGAGGCACTTGTGTCATTGTTTATGAGATCTTCTCTTTTTAGTAACCGCTCAATATTCCTACGTTGTCTAGCTCTGGGATCAAATTCATTATCTCTAGACATAGAAGCTTCAGCTGAATCATTGTTAGGCATACATTCTCCTTCCCAAAGGAGTGAAGTAGAAGGAAGATCATCTCCCATTTGAGCCATAGTGTGCAATGGTGACTCATCTTTATCTGTGTCTGAATCACTGATCATGGGAGCATTTGTAGAACAGTCAGGGAGGTCATCCTCGGCACCATATCCAAGACCTATTGTATCCTTAGAGGGTCTACCATTGGTATGACTTAAAGGCTCAACTAGGGCATGCCCATTATCATTTATAGGTCCTTGACCTTGATAGCCCATTTGCTGCAAAAATTTATAGCCTTTACCATAGCGCTTAGGGGAAATAGGAGTAGAAATTATCGTACTATCCTTTTCTTCTCTATAGATCCACTCTCGAACAACTTGTTCTTCTCTTTCTGCTTCTAGAGGAATAGATGAAGGAACAAAGGTATCAAAGATTATCATAGTGGAAGTAAAAGGCTTCATCTTGTCAGAAGGTCTACCATATGATCTAGGAGAAGTAGGCATAGTAGCAAGAGAGTCTAGTGTGTATTCACCCATACCAATACTCATCATCTTTAATGTTTGTTTAGCCTCAATCAAGGATGCACTAGGATCATTAGAAGGTTTATTGTGAGGAACAAACATCTTAGTAGCAGCAAGAGTATTGATAGCAATAGTATGGTCTCCAGGAATCACAACTTCAGTGCCATTGTATGGAAATTTGACGCACTAATGATAAGTGGAAGGGACAGCTTGCATGTCCTGGATCCAAGGATGACCTAGAAGAATGTTATATGCAAGTGGGATGTCCAATACTTGGAACCGAATATCTTTCATGATAGGGCCCACTCGGACAGGCAACGTGACAAGACCTTTGGAAGATCTTTCCACTTCATCGTAAGCTTTTATAGTAATCTTCTTCTTAGGATCTACAACGAATTCTGACAATCGTAACTATTGCACCACATGAAAAGAAACAATATTTAACCCTACACCATTGTCTATTAGCACTCGGCGGACTCGGGTGTGGTAGACTTGAACTTTGATGTGTAGAGCAAGATTATGGGGGTGACTAAGAGATACGTCATCTTCTTTAGAGAAGGAGACATAGCGGGGAGATGAGATATGGTTGACCATAGCCTGGAACCGATCCGGATCAATGTCATTAGGGACATGTGCTGTATGTAGAGCTTCTTCAAGGATTTCTCTGTGCGAAGGGGATAACTGAAGCAACTCAAAAATGGATATCTGGGCTGGTGTCCGTTGCAAGTGATGGACAAGATCATAGCTAGAGGTGGTTGAAGGAGCCGTTTGTTTGGAAGACAAGGTTTTCTTGGGATCAGGCGCAGTTTTAAGGATAATTTTGGCTTGCCCCTAGTCATAGCGTTCAGTGTCTCACTTCGAGAGGATGAACCATTCAATGTTTGCAAGACCAACTTTGGCTTACCATGATTGTCATTATCATCTTGAGATCTCATCATAAGAACACTCTTGACGGGCTCTACCATGTTGATCACAGGCGCATCACTAACATATGTATAGTTGATCTTTGCATCATGATTCTTCTTATTTGTTTGAGAAGATTCCCCCTTGTCATGCTTAGGTAGAGGGTCTTTGAAAGCTATGTGATCAGAATTTTTAACTAAGCCATCTATGAGAATTGTGTCATCATCAATGAGATCTTGAATATCATCTTTAAGCTTGAAACAATTGTTCATCTTGTGTCCCTTACTTCTGTGATAGTGGCAGTAATGATCTTCTCTCCACCAATCAGGCTTAACTGGTGGAGCATAGGGATGATCAAATTTAGGAAGCGTAAGATGTTTGTTGGCAACCAAAGTCTTAAGAATCACATCGTATGGTTCCGCCAACTTGGTGTAGACTCGTCGTTGGTACTGCTTCTTAGGTTTGTTAGCATTCTGAGGTTTAGGAGCACTGTGAGTGTTGGTAGTGTCTTATTGTTTTGCTGCGTAGATAGCATTAGAGAGGTTGAAAGAAGGTTCTTTAGCTTTTGGGACATCTACAACCCCATCATTAACAACATACTTGTTTCTATTCCAAGGCTTGTTCTTATCCTTGCCATTGCCTATGGTATCTTTATTAATAACAATATCCCCCTTTCTTATGGCGACATCTTCAATTTGATATGCACTTTCAACTATGTCATTGAAAGAGGAGAATAATTGTTTCCTTAGATCATAATACAGTTTTGGCACAAGAGTATTGACGAAAATGTCAATCTTTTCTCTTTCATCTAGCTGGCGAGGATATCAAGAATATAATGACCTCCAATGTTGTAAGTAAGTGGCAAATGGCTCACCTTGATTTTGCTTTAGAGCACTGAGATCTATCATGGTGATAGGCTATTGGATGTTGTATGAGTAATGCTGGGTGAAGCGCCTAACCAACTCATCAAAAGTTTTAAGAGGTGGTGTCAACTTTGCAAACCATTCTAGAGCTTGTCCTCTTAAACTCCTAGGGAACAATCGTAGAAGAAATGTGTCCTCGTGAAGGAAGTCCATGCTAAGAGCGTAAAAGTGACGCACATGGTCATGGGGGTCACCGTTTCCATCATACTTGTCATATTTGGGAACCTCAATATCCCTAGGAAATGGGACCATGTATAGACTCCTATCAAAAGGAAGAGCACAAATAGATTCTACGACAGAAACCTTTGGAGGTTCTTTTTCTATTGCAAGTTGAGCAAGATGTTGATTAGTTTGTTGCAATTCATCCCTAAGGATTTCCAATTTAGTTGATAATCTTTCTTGAACAATCTGTTGTACATCATAGTCAGGAGGGAGCTTGTATCCCTTAGAAGTCATGTATTGAAAGTATTGATCCCCATTTCGCTCTAAAAGTTTAAGCATCATACATTGGGATGCTTCATCTTGTTCAAATCTCATAAGCTCTTCACTAGAAATATCATCATTGGCCTCTTCCTCATGCTGAGAGGGAGGAGGTCTAGGAGGTGAAGAGGGAGCAATAAAAGTTTGTCTTGGAGGAGATCTTGGTGGCGTGTTGTTGCCATAGTTACTGATGCAGGAGCATCTTGGGTGTAAGAGAAATCTTGCATCACCCAAAAAAAAATATTTCTGGTTTTGTTTTCAATAAGGGCTATCTTGTGCAGAGCTACTATTTATGGAAACTTACTACTTTTAGTAAGTTGGTCATATGATCTCGAAATATTTTGATTTCACAGTTGGAGGTTCATCTCAGTCATTTTAGCCTACCAGTTGAGTTTCATTGCCACATCATCGGTATTGGTGAAGTTATTGAGATTTTTAAGTACAAAATCTTTTAGGTCAATTTTGAAGGCCTTAGAGGCTCCGGATTGTGATCGACCCCCAACTGATTGGTGCTAGCGCGTGTTAGGCATTGCAGATCTCATCATGGCGTTTCCAAAAAGTGGTTACAATAGAAAAACGGAGCTACGGTTAGAAAGTTATGGCCTTCGGAAGTTGGGTTACCTAAAATCATATTTTGTATTTCTTTTGAGCCGACCCTATTGTAATAATTTTGAAAAATAAATAATTCTATGTCTAGTCGGCCTAAAGGGCTAAGTTTCTGGAACCTTCTCAGGCGGTGGAAATTGCCTATATAAGAAAGGTCTGTAGTGTTGTCTTAGGTAGTTCGGGATAGTTCTGAGTAGCAGATCTAGGTATTGATTCGAAGCTTTGTCCTACAAAATATTGTAAGGGAATGCCCATGTGGCTTTGCATATTGTAATTCTGAAAGTTTGTAATTCCACATTTGTGGAGATACTAAGAAGCTAATTTTCTGTTCTTGCATATTGCTATTGTTTCTCTATTTTTGTTATGTGTTTGTGGTGTTAAGGGGAGCACCCTTCATCAAGTGGTATCAAAAAAGGAGTTCTTGAGTGTGTAAACAAATCGCTGACTATGAGGCAATTTGCACTAGGATCGTGGTTAAGGTTTCAGCGAGAAACATGAAACTGCCTCCACGAAGGGAACGTGGTGGAAGAGTTGGTGTTGTGACACTTGAGATTAGGGAACTACAGAGACAAGTGCGAGCATTGCAAGAGGAGATTCACAGAGGAATGAATTTTAATGTCAGAGATGAAAGCGAGGATGAATCTGGAGAAGAAGATCAAGAAGGAGAAGTCAAAGTTTTGAATCAAGAGGAAGAAAGACTTTTTCGGGCCATTTCCAAGATCAGGAAAAGACCTAAGATCGAGGTTCCTACATTTTCAGAGAATCTTAACCCAAATGAATTGATCGACTGGATCAATGAATGTGAAGAATATTTTGAGTATGAAGATATTGAGGATCCTAATTGGGTCAAGTTTGTGAAGGCTAAACTAAAAGGTCATGCGAAGATCTGGTGGCAAGAGATTCAATTGGAATGAAATAGAAGAGGGAAGGATAAAATCACAAGATGGGGGCGGATGGTGGATAAATTGAAGCGACAGTTCATTCCTGTTGATTATGAGCTTGACCTACTAAGGAAAATGCAAAGTTTGAAGCAAGCAGGAAGATTTGTTCATGAGTATACAGAGGATTTCTATCGAATCCTCATCAGAACAGGCCATGCGGAAGCTGATAAGGAGAAAGTTTCCCATTACCTTAATGGGTTGAGGCTGAGCATTCAAGAGGAGTTGAATTTGGTTCATATGAATAGTATTGAAGAGGCATACCAGTTTTCCCTAAAAGTAGAGGAAAAGTTGAACAAGAAGTTTGAGAGAAGACAAAGCAGAAGAGATCATGATGGAAGATCTAGTGGACGGTCATATGGAGATCGAAATGAAGATCTGAAAAAGCAGGATGAGGCCAGTAACAGTCAAAATCAGAGAGGAGATAATTTCAACCATTTCCAAGATCATAACAATAGAAGAAGAGGAAGAGGACAAGGATCTGGAAGAGGAGGCTTCCATGGAACATGTTTTCATTGTGGAGAAGAAGTTCATAGGGCATTTGAATATCCTCAACGCCAAGGAGGGACAGATAGGAGGAACGAAGGCCAGGTCATAGTTTCATATGTAGATGAAGATGTCAAATCATCACATTCTGAACATGTTGAAAGAGGAGAAACGCTGATTAACAGAAGAGTCCTGTTGAGTGGTGAAAATAAACCTGAGCAAAGAAGGAGTCTGTTTTGCACCAGATGCAAGTGTGAGGGTAAGTGTTGTGATGTGAATATTGATAGTGGCAATATTGATAATTTGGTGTCAGAAGAGATGGTGACAAAGTTGAAGCTCAAAAGGCAAAAACATCCACATCCATATCGGGTTGCCTGGGTGCAGGATGACCACAAGGTCATGGTCAGTGAACAGTGCCTAGTAAAGTTCAAGATCGGCGAGTACCAAGATGAGGTACTATGTGATATCATATCTATGGATGCATGTCACATGTTGTTGGGTAGACCTTGGCAATTTGATAGATGTGTTGTACATGATGGTCGTGCGAATACCTATTCCCTGACAAAGGATGGAGTGCGACATAAGCTAAAACCATTGAAGGAAACAGAAGAAAAGGTATGTGGTAATGCAAGAATAACTTTTGTTGATAGAGGAAATTTCTTAGATGGGATGAGACATGAGCATATGTGTTTTACCTTAATTCCAAAGGATGGGAAAGAGGAAGTAGAAGATGTACCTATAGAAGTTGCAAAATTATTGGATGAGTTTCAAGATATTGTATCTGATAATGTGCTTGATGGATTACCACCAATAAGAAAGATTAGTCATTAGATGGACTTGATTCTAGGAACTAGTTTGCCAAATAAGGCAGCACACAAAATAATGCTAGCAGAAAGTGAAGAGTTAAGGATAGATTTAAAGTTTAGTTCATCACATCATCAACAGATTGTATATGGAAGTAGTCCCAGAAATGCATCTGAGTTGAGGAAGATAGATAAAGGAGAAATAAGTAGTGCTTAAGCTGAGGATTTTGCACAATATTTGAAGAATATCCATGAGGAGGTGAGGAAGCATATTACCAAGATGAATGTGCAGTATAAGGCTAAGGCATATGAGAAAATGAGGCATAAGGAATTTCAGGTTGTTGATGAAGTCATGGTTCATTTGCAGAAGGAAAAATTTCTGGTTGGTACATATAACTAGTTGAAAATGAATAAGTTTGGGCCATGTAAGATACTGAAGAAGCATGATTCAGGAAGTACATATGAGGTTGAGTTGCCTACTAAGCTGAATATTTCACTAGTATTTAATGTTTCAAATTTGACAGAGTATCATGACGGTGGTATTGAAGATGAGGTTACAACAACACAGTGTTGTATTCCAGCAACCAGTTCAGATATCAAGGAGATTGAAGACATACTGGATAGTCATGTTGGCAGAAGCACAAGGAACATGACATATGAAGAGTATTTGGTCAAATGGAAAAGATGACCTATTGAAGATTCATCATGGCTAGCAAAGGAGGAGGTTAACCATCTTGGTTTTCCTCTACACACCTAAGTCGTGACAAGGTCACTTCTCAAATTACCCTGAGTGTCTGATGCAGGAGCATCCTGGGTGTAAGAGCAATCTTGCATCACCCAAAAAAAATAATTTTGGTTTTGTTTTCAATAAGGGCTATCTTGTGCAGAGCTACTATTTATGGAAACTTACTACTTTTAGTAAGTTGGTCATATGATCTCAGAAAGTTTTGATTTCACAGTTGGAGGTTCATCTCAGTCATTTTAGCCTACTAGTTGAGTTTCATTACCACATCATTAGTATTGGTGAAGTTATTGAAATTTTTGAGTACAAAATCTTTTAGGTCAATTTTGAAGGCCTTAGAGGCTCTGGATCGCGATCGACCCCCGGCTGATTGGTGCTAGCGCGTGTCAGGTGTTGTAGATCTCGTCATGGCATTTTCGAAAAGTGGTTACAATAGAAAAACAAAGCTACGGTTAGAAAGTTATGGCCTTTGGAAGTTGGGTTACCTAAAATCATATTTTGTATTTCTTTTGAGCCGACCCTATTGTAATAATTGTGAAAAATAAATAATTCTATGTCTAGTCGGCCTAAAGGGCTAAGTTTCTGGAACCTTCTCGGGTGGTGGAAAGTGCCTATATAAGAAAGGTCTATAGTGTTGTCTTAGGCAGTTTGGGATAGTTCTGGGTAGTAGATCTGGGTATTGATTCGAGGCTTTGTCCCACAGAATATTGTAAGGGAATGCCCATGTGGCTTTGCATATTGTAATTCTAAAAGTTTGCAATTTCACATTTGTGGAGATAATAAAAAGCCAATTTTCTATTCTTGCATATTGCTATTGTTTCTCTATTTCTGTTATGTGTTTGTGGTGTTAAGGGGAGCACCCTTCATCAGTTACCCAAAGTACCAAAAGGAGGGGGTCTATATTTGTAGCCACTAATCTTAGGTTTTTCTTGAGAGATCCCCTTTATAGCCATGCGTCTAGTAGCATCCATTTTGTCTAAATGTGCTTGGTTGTTCTTATGCTCAAAAAGTTCTTGCAAAAAGCGGAACTTTTCTTGTTTAGTCAAAGTGAGTGAGACACTATCTGTGCTTTTGGAGGTCTTGAATGCAGAAAAGAGGAAGCCTCCTTTGTACCATGGGGTGACCTTAGAATCTTCAGATTGGTTAGGACTAGAACTATCATTACTAACTGGCACTCGTGAGCATCTTGTGGGTGAAGGTAACTACGTATAGTCGAATGGAGGGTGACTCCCTTGCTCGAATTGAGACCAAGTTGAAACTGGCATGAAAAAGGAATGTTGGTTGACTAATAAAATGAGACAAAGTTTTTCAGATTTTGAGATAAACAAAGCCAAAGAAGATCACTTGTTAAGATAGAACAACAAAGATGGCTGGCCAAAAGTGCTTAAGAACTTACAGCAATCAACTGACTCAAGTCGAGATATGAGCAAGAAGCTCAATTAGCAAGTAGCTAGAGAGGTAACCGTAATGTGACAAGTGATCAAAAGTAGCATTTGGGAAAATCAAATCCAATAGTTTTAACTCATTTTCTCAGTCTAGAACAGACTTAAATAGGCAAATAACAGACCAGGGTTGAGTAAGAATAGGAAAAGACACTCAGCAAATGAGATTTCAAATTCAGCAGCAATGAGACAACAAAAAGATTCTGGGTGATAGTTTCCAGGCAAACAGGGCGACAAACTCTAACTAGGAAATACTTCTGACAGAGACCAAGCGATACTTTCTAGGCAGCTTGGGCAATAGACTCTAGGCAAGCAGGGCGATAAAAAACTTGGAACAAAATATCGCATGATAAAACTTGAAACAATGTGTGATTGTTTTTAGTGTCGTACAACTCTTGACCAATGAACATAAAAAAACTCAGTTTTTGAAGGTAATTTTGTCAATTTTGCAATCTGATGGGTAATTTGTTGATTTCAAACATAGTAATAGCAACATTCAGGCAGGTTTGCAAATAGTAGAGGATGGAACATGTCATCAAACACTTGTGCAAGAGCAAAAGAAACCTTGCCAAGACAAGCAATTGGGATATCAAAATGAAAAACTTCTATGAGCACTACCGCAATGTTTGTATGTTCAAGAACGTTTGCACGGGTATATAACAATGAGAACAATTCAAGCACCTGCTAGCCTAGAAGGACAAAGGCTCAATACTTATCAACTTGGCCCACACTTGATGTTCCATTGCCTCACACAAAGTGGTTGCCCAAAGAAGATGTTGGCTTTGTCATGGAGGTGTCAATGACACAACCAAAGGAACACAGATGGTGAGTAATCTTGGGGTGATCTGGGTTATTCCACTTGGATCAATCCTTGCACCAAGAAACTACGTGGCAAAAAAAAGGTGGCCTCTACCTATGGTTCTTAGTAAGGGCTTTCATTCATAGTAGCCCTCTTGCTCCTCAAAAAGGACTGGGACCTCGCGGCCACAAGATTACCTTAAGCATTCTTGCTCAACACTTTCCTCATGGTCACAATCCCATAAGTACTCACATCAAGCGAAGACAAGCACTATGTCTACCAAGGTTTTGTGTCCTTGATAGCCTTGAGATTATAGTGGGTTGGAATAGCTCAATATTAGCTTGTTTCCACTTGGGTCATTCCTCTTGATTGCAAGCATTTATGGCGGTGATGGGAATGTGTTGAGAGCAAAAGCCAAGAGCCTAAGAGGTAAATTTGATGAAATGAGAATGCAATAAGGTGAGAATATTGCACAATATTGTGGTAGAATAAAAGTTGTAAATGCTATTAGAGGAGCAAATGGAACTATTGAGGATGAAACTGTAATAGGAAAAGTATTGAGAACTCTGTGTCCTATCTATGCAATCAAAATTTCTGCAATCCAGGAATCTAGATGTAATTCTCCTAATGTCCTTACTTTAGAAATTTTGGTCAGCAAGCTTACTACTTTTGAACTTTCTAACTATGATAACTTCATTGTTGGTAGTATTGAATCTACTTTTAAGTCTCAAATGGTTTTGAATAAGTCAAATAAGGAGAAAGAAAGATGCATCAATGAAAGTGAAAGTGAAAGTGATAGTGACAGTGGCAGTGGCACATCTGATGAAGAACTTGAGGATCTAGAAGCTCTTATGGCTATAAGACTGAAAAGGGGAAAATGAAGGTACATAGGTAAACTCCCTATTATATTTTTTTCATGTAATAAGGTTGGTCATATAGCTGCTAGATGTCTTGACAGGGATAATAAGGATGAAGAAAGAGACAACAAGCAAAAAGACAAAGGAGAAGATAGAGGTTACTGAAGATACAAAGACTACAAAGGGAAAGGTAAGAAATCCTACTACATTGCTGAAGAAGACACTGACACTGATAATGATGATTTTGAAATTGAAGTTGTCTATGTTGCAGTGAAAGATGAATTTGATGAGGATGAGAAAACTGTATTAATATCTTATGTGAACAAAAATGATAAATGGATTATTGATAGTGGTTGTTCACATCATATGACTAGAGATAAGAGTAAGTTTGATACCTTAAACCATTATAAAGGTAGGAGTGTAAAGTTTGGAAATGATGCACCATGTCCTGTTAGAGGAAAAGGATTGATTAAGCTGACTGATAAGATCTCTTGTGAAAATGCTTATTGGGTTGAGGGTTTTAATTATAATCTGCTGAGTGTTGCACAACTTAATAGCACTAGCTACTGAGTGGAATTTCATCACAGGAAGGCCAAAATATTTGATGCCACAGGAGAACTGATTGGAAGTGGAGAAAAGACAAGAGGTAATTTGTTCTATCTATACCTATCTAAAGAAACATGTATGATTGCACAACTTGATGATATTTGGTTATGGCATAAGCGGTTATGTCATGTTAACTTTGATAATCTGGTAGAAATTAGCAAGAAAAATAAAGTGAGAGGTCTACCTAGATTGAAGAAACCTGAGAATGTAATGTGCAAAGAATGTCAATTGGGTAAGATGACTAAGTCTAGTTTCAAGAGAAAAACCTTTACTTCAAATAATGTCTTAGATTTGGTTCATACTGACCTTTGTCGACCGATGGGTGTACAAAGTTATTGTGGTGCTAGATATTTTATCCTATTTGTTGATGATTATACCAGAATGATGCATGTAATGTTCTTAAAAGAAAAATCTGATGCTTTTCAATTTTTTAAGTGGTATGTGGCCAAGGTTGAAAAAGAGATAGGTAAAAACTTGAAGTGTCTGAGATCTAACAGAGGTAGAGAATTCACTTCAAATGAGTTCAATCTTTTTTTCAATGATAGAGGGATCAAAAGATAGATGTCTGCACCTAGAACTCCTCCACATAACGGTATAGAAGAGAGAAGGAACATATCTATCTTGGACTGTGCACAAACATTAATGATTGAAAAGAATGTTGCACAGAAGTATTGGAAAGAAGCTGTAAGTACAACTGTTTATACTCATAACCAAGTACAGATAAAAAAAGGTACAAATCTGACACCTTATGAATTATGGCATGGGTATGCACCAAATGTAAAATACTTTAGAATCTTTGGAAGTAAGTGCTACACATTGAAGGATAGTAGGAATGGAAAATTTGATGCTAAAAGCGATGAGGGTATATTCCTAGGCTATTCCACAAAAAGTAAAGCTTATAAGTGTCTGAATTCTAACACTAATAAAATTGTGGAAAGTGTAAATGTCAAAGTTGATGAGTATGTAGAGAAAAATGAAGTTGACAGTAACAGAGTACTAGAAGATTACAGATCTTTTGTGTATATAGAGGAAGAAGAGGCAAGTGACAGACCTACACTTGATGCTGAGTCTTGGGTAAGAAATGCTGAGCATCAGGGTAACAATGCCAAGAAAGAAGAAGAACGTGTCGAGTGACAGGAAGAAGCTGTCGAGTATCAAGAAGAGGTTGCTGAATATTCAGAAGCTGAATCTGACAATATGGTTGGAGAACCTGATGAGCCGAATGAAAGAAGAGAAGAATCTATTCTAGCACAATATGTACGGAGACATCACAAGCCTGAACAGATTATTGGAGATAAAGATACCAAAATTCAGACAAGAAGCAAGGTAAGAGATCCAACATGTTTACTATGTGAATATGAGCCTAAGACAACAAAGGAAGCATTAGAAAATGAAGATTGGATAGAAGCAATGAATGAAGAGATTGACAAGATAGAGAAGAATGATACCTAGACTCTGGTGCCGAGACTAGAAGATAAGAATGTCATTGGGACAAAGTGGGTATTTCGTAATAAGCTGAATGAACATGGTCAAATCACAAGAAACAAGGCCAAGCTGGTATGTAAAGGCTACACAAAAGAAGAAGGAATAGATTATGGAGAAATATTTTCCCCTGTAGCAAGATTGGAAGGAGTCAGTTTTCTGCTTGCATATGTTGCCTATAAAAATTTCAAGGTATACCAAATGCATGTCAAGTCTGCATTTTTAAATGGTATACCGGAAGAACAAGTTAACCAGACTTTGTATAGATCTATGATCGGAAAGCTACAGTATGATGTACATAGTAGACCAGATATTGCATTAGCTATTGGGATTGCGGCAAGATTTTTTGCCAATCCTAAGGAAACTCACATGATGGCGGTTAATAGGATCATGAGATACTTGAAAGGAACTGCTGATTATGGATTGTACTACAAGAAGCATGACAAATTTGAATTGAGAGTGTATATAGATGTTGATTGGGTAGGAAATGTAGATGACAGAAAGAGTACTAGTGGTGGAGCTTTTTTTCTTGGATAGAGATTAGTTTCCTGGACAAGAAAGAAACAAAATTGCATTTTCCAATCTACTGTTGAAGCTGAGTATGTGGCTGCAGCTGTCAATTGTTCAAATTTGATATGGATAAAGCAATTGTTGGTAGGTGTGAAAGAAGAAATCACTGAACTAGTTGTCATCTTCTATGACAACACAAGTGCTATCAACATCTCTAAAAACCTAGTGATGCACACTAAAACCAAACACATTGCCATCAAGTATCACTACTTGAGAGAACTGGTACAAGATAAAGAGGTCCGCATGGAATATGTGAATACCAAGGAACAAATAGTAGATATATTCACTAAAGCTTTACCTAAAGAAGCTTATGAATACCTGAGAAGTCAATTAGGGGTCCTTCCCCTAACTGAGGCTACCTAGTCAAGCTAGGAGCACTGCATCAAGTGTGTTGCAAAGAACATCTAACATATTGATGCAGAGAAAGGTCACACTTTAGGAGCAACCTAGAGTTGTGAAGAGCACAACAAGTCAAAATAATTCATAAGCAAGATGACAGAGGGAGAAATATTCTACTGAACTAAAAGGATGATATCTACATCTACAGGATGTATGTTTTTGTTGTTTCTTTGGCATTTTTGTCAAAGAGGGAGATAATGACAGATGAATAGATAGAATGAGAAGATCAAGACAATGAGAGAAATTCAGTGGACAATCATGCATGGCTAATAAATTCTGTATCAGAATTAAGCTAAGGATATTATAAATTTCTTTGATAAACATATAAGTTTTGGATTGGTTGGTAATTCATGTGATATTCATATGGTGTTGCCATCAATGCCAAAGAGGGAGATTGTTGGAAACTGCAATTGAAGCAATTGTTGTATTGTCATTGATGTCAAACCTTAACTAGTAAGACTATTGTTGTTTAAGAAAATACTATATCTATTTGAGTGTTGCTAAGGGGATATGCAATGTTGGTAACAACAGCACCTAAGGAAAGGTTGAGTTATCTTGATACTTTAATGAGTACTTGATTATGTGTCACAATGATAAGACAATGTATTGTTTATCTTAGTAATAATGAAGACTAAACTGGTAGGCTTGACCAAGCATAAGTGAAGAAATCTAGTTGAAGCCGAGTGTTGTTTGTGTCGACCGAGCTAGTGATTGTCGAGTAAAACAGTGTTGACCGAACACCAGTTAATTGTCAAGGAAGACAGTGTTAGCCGAGGGAACATTTTATGTGGTGACCGAGCTTTGAGAAGACTGAGAAGTTGGACACAATATTGACCGAGCGTCAGTATTTTTCATTTTTTGAAGAATTTAGATTTCTAGCTGACATCGTTGAGTTCTTGAATTATGTAAAATGTGTTGACTTTATTTATTGATTGTATGAAAGCATTTAATGCACTATAAAAATTTTTATTGTAAATCTTTAAGAGATTCAATATATTTCAAAGATAAGCCAAAGAACATAATGTAGGATAGATTCAATGAATTTGACCTAACCCTAAGATCTATGAAGGAGATTAAGTGGCAAAAGATGTATTGACCTAATAGAGGTAGTATTAAGGAAACCTAAGCAAGAGGTTGAATGTGGAGACGGAAAGAAGTGAATGCTAGAAGTATTTTTATTGACTATCTAAGCAGAAAAGGCTAAAGGAGAAGTGTTGTGATCACTTGAAGGGTTCTGAGTGGATCAATGATGGAGATGGAAAAGGTTCACAGTCAGTAAGCTAGCATATGTGTATGGAATTTGATCTGATATTTGCAAATTGAGTTGTATGTTTCTCAGATCAATATTATTGCTACTTTCTAACCATTGTAACAGTCAAAATCCTTTTAACAGAGTTTGACCTAACAATCATAGGTATAAATCCTTTGAACAAGGTTGCATTCTAATGGAGTGTATGTAAGTCCTATAACAAGGTGCACTTTTAATAGAGTGGTTGAAATCTTTTAACCGGGTCACACCTGACAGTGTGTTTGTAACCTTTGACAGGGTTGGCTTTTCACTAAGCTCACTTCAGAAGAGTGAACATAATAGTAACATGTTACAAAGTGGTTTTTACCAAATTGGGTTTCCACTATAAATCTTGGTGTTGATACTTGTGTGAATGTTTTGGTTTGAACATTTTTGTGTTTTACAAGTTAGATGTTATTGGATAAGTGGATTGCACTATTATATGTTTTTGTTATGCAATCAGTAATGACCAAGTAGGTGTTGGTTATTAGATCTGATTTGTTGAAGAGTTTGAAAGATTATTTTATACATCTGGACCTGAGAACAATTGATTTACCCCCCTCGTTCTAAATCATATTAACAGCTCATGCATTCTTCAACCCAAATGGCATCATGTTGTAGCAAAAGGTACCCCATGGTGTGGTAAATGTTGTTTTGTGTTGATCTTCTTCTGCTATTCGGATTTGATTGTAGCCTCGAAAGCCATCCATGAGTGACAACATCTCATGGCCCGCTGTAAGATCTACGATCATGTTTATGTTGGGTAGTGGGAAATCTTCCTTTGGACATGCTTTATCCAGGTCCCTAAAATTTGTGCAAATTCTAATGTCACCTAAAGGCTTTATGATTGGGACCATGTTGGAGATCCAATCTGAGTAATTTATAGCTCTGATAATCTTTGCTTGGAGAAGTTTCTTGAGCTCCGCTTTTACTAACAAGGCCACTTTTAGATGCATTTTTCTTAGCTTCTACTTTACTAGCTTGACATTAGGATCTACTGCAAGATTGTGCACAATGAGATTTGGATCCAGCCTTGGCATATGCGCATATGACCATGCAAAGTGTTACAAGTAGTGGTTGATGTTGCACCAAAAGATTGACCTGCTAATGCCCAATACAACCACTAGACTTATAGAAGACACATGAGATAGTTAAACCATGTCACGAATCCTAAGGGGAGCGCTGACCATTTTTCCAACAATCTCCCCCTTAATGTTACTTGAGGGGATTCGAACCTATGACCAAGCTCTGATACCACTTGTTACAAGTAGTGGTTTCCATTACACCAAAAGATCAACCTGTCAATGCCGAATACAACCACTAGACTTATAGAAGACATAGGAGGTGGTTAAGCCATGTCACGAATCTCGAGGGGAGCATTGACCATTTTTTGAAAAAATTATTGGATATTGCTAATGCATGGGAGGTGATTAAGACATTTAATATGTTTAATCACTACGTTACTAAATGGGCACTCATACTATTGTCATTTGTGTTTTCTCACTGATGTCAACATATGTTTCTATGAAGAAAATAGACTGGTAATCACAGTGTACAAATATTGTACAGATGTTTTAGATGCTGCAAAGTTGGATGAGAGTTCAGGTGGATGTTGTGATCTTATATCTGAGATTGCATCATTAGATGTTTTATATTGAGAGATTTACAACTATTTTGGTAAAGACTGGTCACTGGACTGTGATAGTGAGAATTGACAGAGATAGTCTCTGGGTTTCTGGTATATCTTTTAGAAGATTTGGATTCAAGGTATGCAAACTTGAAGGATGAATATGGTACTGAAGGATGTTCATTGGTCAGTGCAAGGTACAGAATGATTGGTGACATCATCTATGGCGTGTGCTCTGGCGATGGTTTATTCTGAAGCCGACTCAGGGAATGAAGCGTGTGTTTTGTTTGGCAAGCATAAATTAAGGATGTCGGTCCTTAATTATTGTAATGTAATCATTATAGACTTGTTTTAGATACCTTATGTATCTTAGCAAGGGTTTATGTAATTTTTTGTAATTAGGAAAGCCTCATGGGCTGACCTGATCATGGTAAATTGTAATAAGGTATAAATAAAAGGTCTTTTCTTTGGAAAAGATATAGATGGTATACTGATGATATAAAGAAGTTGGAAAATCTGTGAGCTTGTGTCTGATGTATGTAGACTAGAGGTTTACTGGTGGACTTCATTGGAACTAATCAAACAAAGACAATTACTAGAAAATAGTTCAAAAGATTGTGTATTTCTTTATATACACTTGTTGCAAACTAGTGAGTTCTGAAGCTGGATTTAACCTTCTTTGGGCAGTGAGCCCTCTCTTTTGTTCTTGACTCCTAACAGGGTCTATCCACTAATAAGGACTATGTGCTGTAATGTTTCAATAAGCTCCTAATAGGGCTATATCTTCTAATAAGGATAACTATACTCCTAGTACATCATTTGTGGGTGCTAATTCCCACCGGGGTTTTTACCTGTAATAGGGTTTCTACGAGACCAAAATATTATGTTATTGTGTTGGTATTTATTGTGTTCATTAGATTTGATATTATGGAGCTTAAAGTTTAAAGTTTAATATTCTGTTATACAACTGATTCAACCCCCCTCTCAAAGTATTGTGGACTGTTATTCCTAACAATTGGTATCAAAGCTTGTGGTCCTCAGAGAGAAAGCTTAACAGCTTGAGGTGATCTTGGAAATGACATTCTATAGGAAGGATAGTCCTAAATTTGATCCTAAAAACTTTGACAATTGGAAAAACAAGATGCAAACACATTTGCTATGTTTGGGCATAGACTACTAGATGATTGTAAAGAAGAAGGAATCTCTGAAGGCTAAGAATGATTTGGAGTTAGCCACTAATGATGAAAAAAATTTATTCTCATGCAACATGGTCACAAGAGAATCATTGATCAGGGCACTATCTGAGGGTGAGTTTATTGAAATTAAAGATCTGGATTTGACACATGAAATTTGGAATAGATTAGAGGCACTTTATGAAGGAGACAAGTATACTAAACAAGAGAAGTTACAAAACTGGAAGACAAAGATGGAGAAGTTTCAAATGAATGAAGATGAAAGCATTAGGGCCTATGTTCAAAGGGTTATAGAAGCTATAGTCAGAATCAAGAATTTTGGAGGCACTTATGATGAAGATGAAGTTATTGCAAAGTTTCTCAGATCTCTAACTCCTGCTTACAAGTTCAAGGCTATGTCTATTGAAGAAACTATACCTCTGACTCTGAACTTTAGCAAAGAGATGTTGATTGCAAAGCTAACTACTTTTGAAGCTACATAATTAGGAGAAGCTGTACCTAAAGTTGAATCTACATTTAAGGCATCTGTACACAAGAAATTATCTACGCTTTTGAGCACAAGCAAAGAAGACCTAAAAGAAGAGCTTGGTGAGTATGCTGAGGAATGGGAAAAGATAATGGGACAAGAAAGAAAGATGGATGAACTTGTTGCACTAATTGCTAGAAGAGAGAAAGGAGGTAAGGGCAAGTTTGAAGGCAAGTTACCCTAAAAATGTTTTTCATGCAATAAGGTTGGTCATTTTGCATCTAGATGTCCTACAAGAGTTTCTAAGTACAAACCTGATTATGCAAAGATTATAAGAGACAAAGAATGTTATTATGCTAGTGAAGGAATCTCTGATGATGATGATTTAGATTATGAAAAGATTGGATTTGTTTCTATTAAAGATGAACCAGTACATGAAGAAAAAGCATTAATATCTCATGTTGACAAGAAAATTGAATGGATAATTGACAGTGGATGTTCTCATCATATGACTGGTGATAAGAACAAGTTTGTTAAATTAGTGAATTATGATGGAGGTGTTGTGAGGTTTGGGGACAATCTCCCTAAATCCATCATAGGAGTAGGATCCATTACTTTGGATGGAAAGACTAATACAAACAATGTACTACTTGTTGAAGGACCGAAACTTAATTTGTTGAGTGTTGGACAATTAATGCATAAAGATTTTCAGTTGAGCTTTGCTAATGGTAAATTTTTTATCAGAAGTAAGGAAGGAAAATTCATTACTACTAGTTCAAAATCTAGAGGTAATGTATTTGAACTAAACACATCTAGAGCCTCTTATTTTATTGAAAAGGTAGATGACAGTTGGCTATGGCATAGGATATTTTGTCATGTTAACTTTGATAACATTGTGAAGGCAAGTATGGCTAATGTAGTAAGAGATCTACCAAAGATTGTGAAACCATCTAACACTGTGTGTAGAGAATGTGTTATGGGAAAGCAGACTAGAAGCAGCCATAAAAGAAAATCATATACATCAAAAGGAAAGTTGGATCTAGTACATAAAGATCGATGTGGACCTACAAGAACAAAGTCATACTATCATGAAAGGTATTTCTATTGGAAATATAAGTGGGAAAGTAATACTGAGAGGGGGGGTGAATCAGATATTACCTACTTTAACCTTTTCAATCTGATAAAACTTTATGCATGACATAAACAAAGCTTGATCATTATAAGTAACTAAACATATTAAGCAACATACATGAAATCACTCATGACACCATAATTTTGGTAACCCAGAAACCCTTGAAAGGTAAAACTGGGGTGGGGATGACACCCACAAATCTTCACTACTACAGTAATAAGTTTTGCCTATTAAGGCTTACAAAATGTGATCAATTCATGATCTACCCTATGAAAGGTCTACTCTGTTAAAAGCTAAAAGACTTATATAGTCTACCTTGTTAAAGGATTTATAAACTTACAACAAAGTAAGCACTCGGTAAAGAGATTTCATAAATTCTGTTAAGACTACTTGGTTAAGAGATTTACCCTAATACACTGGTTAAAATGTCTCAATACCTGATCTTTCAGTTTGCACTTGTATGCAGATTATAGATCTCCTCTTTACTGTATATTAGTGATCTCTTCTATCTGATCTTTCTTGATTATGTCCTTTCACTGCTTAGCTTGGTCACTGGACTCTGTCTGAACACTTGACTATTTTGAATATACCTCTTTGATCATTCTCCCATACTCATTGTGATCTCAATATCTCTTTTTCTCTCTGATTCACACACACTTCTCTTGGTTTAGATCTTGACCTTATATAATAACCAAAATGTCTTAATGGTTCAAGATCTACGGTTCTGATTTATTTCTATTGCTGCTTAAGCTATACAATTTTCTGATTGGCTCTAGGTATTACATATGGATCAATGATTATAATATGGATGCGTAATTACCTCTATAATTACCTCAACAAACAAAATACAAAACACCACTATCACCAAAAATGGTTTACATTGATCATTGTGCCATTTCAAACTTGTATGTCATTCCTGGCTAACTTGGCAAAAGTTATTCTTGGTACTCGGCATTAACTATACTCAGCATCTGTTAATCTTCTTTGTCACTCAGTAATCATTGTATATGAAACTCGGTAAAAAATATACTCGGCATAATACAAACACATAGTGACCATGACTTTACTTGACAATACTACTACTCGGTAAGTATACAATACATAACTTGACCTTTACAAAATGACTCGATCACAGTGATGACTGACCATCATTGCCTAGATATATGACTAAGTGTGAAGCACCAATGGTCAAAAAAACTATAGAGATCTACAATCTCCCCCTTTGACATTAGTGGCAAAAACACTTTTTCATGACATTTGTACTTACAATTACAAAAATATGTTTGTACTAGCCTAATACTCCCCCTGAGATATATATACATTCAAAAATTTTGTTACCTGTCCCTATTTTGTCCTTGTCCTCACTCATGTCATGATGATTCCCCCTTGTTTTTGACACGATGAATCTCTTCATTAGTAGGTAGCTCACAAAATTTCTCCAAAAAAGGTTTATGTAGCACCATGATCATGTAGAGTGCAGTCGTCCAAGCTATTGAAGCAATGTTTAAAACTTTTGTCTGCACTTCTAGATTGGTAGCTAAACTGATGAAGCTCTTAGTTGTGGACAAATGTGGATTACTCTACGTTAATTCCTTAGCCTTTGCTAATGTTCTCTATATGGCCTCCAGATGAGGTGTCAAAACTATTTGAATAGAGAGTAGGTGAGAATGAATCTTGCCATCATTAGCCATCAGCTCGACTAACTTACCTTGGGTTTGCATGATTTTGACACAATGTGTTGCACTGGTGTCTGCATCCAAGCTCAGGGACTGACTTGTAGCCTTAATTTCTTATTTTAGAGTATCAAGCAATCATTGATTCTCATTAGTGAACAGTTCAACATTATAGATTTTGGCCAACAAAGATTGTCCATTCACAACTAACTCTTCGGTCTCCTTTACCAAAGTAGACAACTCAACCTGTTTCACTGCTATCTCGGCAGATATCTTCTCGAGCATTTTGGTTTCAAACTTCCATTCTGACCACTCAAATAACTTATCAGAGGCACATCTAACTTCATTATTTACTTTTTGGACAATGTGTACAAGCTGTTCCAATATGGGGGTAGAACTATTTACATTTGACAAGTCATAAACTTCGTTAAATATATCTTTTATTTCATAAAGGACCTATTTTTTCTGATGTTCCCTTCGGAGTTCTACTTGCTTGCTTTTCCTCATCAGCAAATCCTTCAATATCTATAGTTGCTCATAAGAGAGGTTATCGGTATCCCATTTAGGAATAACAATGACCTCATCAATTGTTACCTCAGCGTTCTCCTTCTATGCTCTCAGTGGGGTGCTTCCACTCGACATTTGTACAAGAGCTTTAATTGCCTCTTGCTCCTTTGGCTCTTGCTCCTCAATGAATTTTCCTTTGATATTTTCTTCTCCTTTCCCCTTATCCTTGACATGAGGACTAACAGCTTGTCCATCTAACTTATTTCCTTGTTCTTCTTTGTTGTCATCTTCCATAGGAGGACTTTGGATTTTGCCTTCTGCTTTGTCCTCTTCCTCGGTAGATGTAGATTGAGTTAGTGGTACCAACTTTATGAGTTCCTTGGTAAGGCTTGTACTGACTAACTTGTCAATAGTAGCAACTTTAAGTAGAGTAGGATTCACATCAACAGATTGTGTGCCAGTAATTGTTGGATAATCCATGACCTGTAATAGTATAGTGTTACTATCTGGCAAGAGTGTATCATTTGCTTTCGTATTCTTTAAATCAGCCTTAGCCAAAAATGAATTCTTGATGGGGCTCTCCTCGGGTATGTCAACAATGTGAACCTCAGATGTGTCCTATGCTTTCACTTCCTTAGGAGTTCCAGTCTCCATTTTATTTTGTTTGATTTCAAATTCAACAACTTTTGAAGTAGTAGCATCCTTTCTTTCATCCTTGTTGATCAACAATCCAAACACTATCTTCCAAATTTTGATACTTTCTTGTACAACATCTTCAACCTTGTGTTGAAGAATTAGATAGGCTCTAAGTTTGGGATCAAACTTACCTCTGTATTGTTCAATTATCTATTTGATGTTGGCAGGGGTGAGAGTGGACTCAACTTGTGCTAATGTACTCTCCCTTATTTCCTTTTCTGTTTGCAGAGCATATTCTCATTTTTGTACAACCCTGTTGCATAATTCCTTGGGAATTCTATTTTCAATTTGAATTGGTAGCATCTTGAAAGTGCACAACATTTCAAGAATAGCATCTTCTACTTTCTCTTTATCTCCAATGCTCATGTTCCCAAATTTTAATCTTTTCAACTCATCCACTACTCCAGAGCTAGTAATCTTATGACATAATTCATCAACAGTGAGTTGTTGTGTACCCTATTCTATAACCTTCCTCTTTACTTCATCACTTTTGATTTATTCATCATCGTCTCATGCTAGAACAAGTTTCCTTCTCGGCCTCTTCATAACCTTAGTCGACACTACCTTGGGTAGTGTGGGTTTTCACTTACCAGATGCAGGTGGCATCTTAGGAGTCTCAGTAGTAGTTCTTCTAGTTATGGGCCTAAGTGATGGTGTTGATGACACTTTAGGTTTCAACATTCTTTAGTTAGCCGAGGACTCGACAATTACTAGTTTCTTCTCTTTCTCTTCTTCTTCTTCACTACCACTAGTTTTTCTCTATTCATCTTCTCCCAATCCTTGGGTCAACTCCAGTGGTGTGTCCTTAGATTCTTTGACATAATTTTCCAAATTATTCACTATCTTCTTTCTTTTCCTCTCTATGGTGGCAGCCAATAATCCCAAAGAGATCTTGGATTTGGCTAAATGTTCCAAAGTAAGGTGCTTTACTATCAATTTCTTCAAATAAGAGGGTTGTGATTGCAGCAATAGCTTCATCTATGTTAAGTTCATAGGGTAATGGCATTAACCATGAAACCCTAGGTAGGACTGCCTGTGCATAAGTAAAATCTGTGTCTACTAGAAAACATATATCCTTGCTGTACTTTTCAATCAAAGACATAGAGACTCTAGTCCTATTTCTCATCTTTTTAAACTCAATAAAATAGTTATCCATTATTCCTTCAAAATCATCTCTAATCTGATTTATAAATTCATTTATTTGAACAGTGATGGGTTTCTTCTTGTCCCATGTAACATCTCCATGTGTAGGAAAACTCTTCTTGACATAAAAGAACAAACAAATTAGTAAGGAATTGAACTTAAACATAGAATTCTTTGATGTCCGGATGGAGTTCAAGTTCTCAGCAAGTTGAGTCAGCTGGAGCTCGACAAGGTCATACATGTGTCCTTTCTTGATTATCTTCCATGCCTGGTCCACTGCCATACAGGGGATGCTATCCAACTGACTAGATTGATTGAACTTGTGTGAGATGACTCTAATAGAAAAGTCAATTTCTAAATCAACTATGGTGGAAATTGTCATTCCTCATTTGTTCCAAACTACCTGGGTGTTAGCTTGAATATCTTCCTTACCTACACATTTCATCATTCTTTTTCCTTCAATTGTAGGGTAAACAGTGACTTTATGTATCATTTCCTTTGTAATCTTCATTGGTCCATCTTCCAGCCATAAATGCATGTCATGTACTTGACTCAAAATGATCTTTATCCATTCCACTTTAAAATTTTGTGAGAAATCTAGGGCATGCACTAACCCTTGATCGACAACAACCTTATGTTCCGGCCTCAGCACTCCATTGACACATAGTTTATCATACGCTTCCTTGATCTCGTAATCACTGATTTCTACAATTTTACACATGTAGCAAGACCTAATGTCATTCATTAATAACACATTCTTTGGAATGGAAGATAGGGCTCCGTTTAAATCTCCTTTAATTGCACTCTTCGATATTGCCTTGAATACCTTTGGCTTGCAAACTTCATTCCTTACTAATTGCACATTAAAAACTTCCATCCCTTATTTCTTGACTGGTGCAGATTAAGATGATGCCATTTTAAACAATAATTTCCAAAAAAAAATATTTACTCGGTAGAGTACCTTTTTCGTCAATAACCTTGTAGATAAATTTTGCTGACGGCATGCTGAGAAAATTTGAAATCGCTTTCCTAAACTGGTTTCACAAACTCTGAATTGCTCTCTGAAATCTCAAATAGCCTAGTGAAATAAAATAATGGCAAATTTTCACTTTATAGAATCTGAAAAATAGAATTAGGGCCTCATAAATGCTTCGTATAGGTTTTGGTGGTATACAACTATCTCGGCAAACTCACAAGCTCGGTCGATATAACCATTGCAATACAGCTTGATGTAAATAGCATTTCAGCCATAGCAAGTGCTCAACATACATTGATAGCTCGGTCAAGACACTGATGTTCGACATCAAAATGAAATTCTCTATTTTTCTCAGATATGTCCTAATGCATCTTTATCTATGTAGATATGGACTTTTGCTCAATTCTATGTTAGGAACTAATGAAAAATAAGACTTTGCAAGACTCAATTCCAAACATACCTTCCATGCTTAATTAGAAGAGGTGTGATCACCTAATCCATCAGATTGGGTGACCGCATATGTGCTAGCTTCACTTGAGTTTTCTTCTTCTTTCTTCCTCCATGTCTTTTCCATCTGATTCTTCAGTTTCTCATGGATATCTTCATTTTGGTTATTATCATTGCTTAGCATGGGTGATCTACAATCTTTCTTTAAGTGACTGACCTTATTACATTTGTAACAGACTATGCTTCCATTCATCCAACTTTTAGATTTGCCTCTAAATTGAGTCTTCATGCAATTTGCTCCGATGTGTCCATATTTACCACAATAATGGAAATTATACCAAGTGTTGTAATCCCAATTGTATAAGTTGTGCTTTGTGACTGGCTTGCTTTGTTCATTTGATGACCACCTTGGTCTAGATCTGCATTCAAATTCTTTGTGCCCATATTTCAAACAATTGAAACAACTTCCTTGAAACTTAGGTGAGGTGGATGAATTGCTAGCCTTAGATTTGCATTCATGTGCTTGATGTCCATGCTTCTTGCAGTTAAATAATGTCCATTAAACTTAGGTTTAGAATCAAACTTACCATGTTTTCTTCTGCATATGTTGGTTGTATGTCCTAGCTTTCCACAGTGATGACATGTGGGCTTGGTGTTCTTTGGTTTATCAATCTTTTGTTCTCCATTCTTTGATGATTCTCCTTCTTCGGTAGATGAATGTTCATTCAATCCAAGTCCAGATCTATCACTGGATCTTCTAGGTGATCTTAATAGCTCTTCAAAATATTTTGTAGCTTCATTGGGTTTGTTCATCCTTTCATTGATTTCTTTTTTAGTTCTCAATTCTGTTTCAACTGATCATTTTCAAACCTTAGTTGATTGATTTCCATATCTTTCCTACCCAATTCCTGATTAACCAGTAGTAGTTGATTTACCATATCTAGTTGATTATTAGTCAACCTTTGCATGTCACTTGTTCTTTCATCTAGCCTGATTGCAATTTGTCTTTTGTCTTCTTCAGCCATTGCCTTATCATCTTCAGCTTTCTCTTTCTGTTCCACTAATTCACAAAGTCTAATAGATTGAATTTCTTGTTCTCTCTTTAGATTTCTGATGTCATCATTTAGTATGGTATTTTTCTCCAGTAGTTCTTTTATAGCTTTATCACTCTTGGCAAAGTTACCACTATCAAATAGTCTAGAGATGTCTTCTTCCTTGTATTGTGGCTCATTTTGTTGAATTTCAATCTCTCTTCTCTTGCTCAAGGATTTCTTTAATTCCCCTCTAGCTGCTTCCACTTGTTGTAATGCTAGTTGTACTTCAATCTTTTGATTCTCTATGATCTTCCCCAGTTTATAAGCTTCCATTTTAAGATCTTTTTCCTCAAATGGTTAGACTTCCTTAAGAGAAACCTGGCTCTAATACCAATTGTTAGAAATATAAGTGGGAAAGTAATACTGGGGGGGGGGGGGGGGGTGAATCAGATATTACCTACTTTAACCTTTTCAATTTGATAAAAATTTATGCATGACATAAAAAAAACTTGATCATTGTAAGCAACTAAACATATTAAGAAACATACATGAAATCACTCATGACACCATAATTTTGGTAACCTAGAAACCCTTGAAAGGTAAAATTGGGGTGGGGATGATACCCACAAATCTTCACTACTACAGTAATAAGTTTTTCCTGTTAAGGCTTACAAAATGTGATCAATTCATGATCTACCCTATGAAAGGTCTACTCTGTTAAAAGGTAAAAGACATACAATCTACCTTGTTAAAGGATTTATAAACTTACAACAAAGTAAGCACTTGGTAAAGAGATTTCATAAAGTCTGTTAAGACTACTCGATTAAGAAATTTACCTTGATACACTGGTTAAAATGTCTCAATACCTAATCTTTTGATTTGCACTTGTATGCATATTACAAATCTCCTCTTTACTGTATATTAGTGATCTCTTATATCTGATCTTTCTTGATTTTGTCCTTTCACTACTTAGCTTGGTCACTAGACTCTGTCTAAATACTTGACTATTCTAAATATACCTCTCTAATCATTCTCTCATACTCATTGCGATCTCAATATCTCTTTTTCTCTTTGATTCACACACACTTCTCTTGGTTTAGATCTTGACCTTATATAATAACCAAAACATCTTAACGGTTCAAGATCTACGGTTCTGATTTATTTCTATTGCTGCTTAAGCTATACAATTTTTTGATTGGCTCTAGGTATTACATAGGGATCAATGATTATAAGATGGATGCGTAATTACCTTTGTAATTACCTCAACAAACAAAATACAAAACACCACTATCACCAAAAATGGTTTACCTCGATCATTGTGTCATTTCAAACTTGTATGTCATTCCTAGCTAACTCAAAAAAATTTATTCCTGGTACTTGGCATCTGTTAATCTTCTCTATCACTCGGTAATCATTGTATATGTAACTCAGAAAAAACTATACTCGGCATAATACAAACACATAGTGACCATGACTTTACTTAGCAATACTACTACTCGGTAAGTATACAATACATAACTCAGCCTTTACAAAATGACTTGATCGCAGTGATGACCGACCATCATTACCTAGATATATGACTAAGTGTGAAGCACTAATGGCCAAAAAAATTATAAAGATCTACAATTTCATACTCTTTGTTGATGACTTTTCTAGAATGATGTGGGTTACTTATTTAAGAGAAAAATCAGAAGTATTTGATAAATTCAAGTTGTTCAAAGCAAAAGTAGAAAATGAATCAGGTCTAAAGATCAAGTGTTTAAGATTAGACAAGGGTGGAGAATTTACTTCAAACTTATTCAATTCATATTGTGAAGAGGATGGCATAAAGAGACAAACATATGCTCATAGGACTCCATAACAGAATGGGATTGCAGAGTGAAGAAACAAGACTATACTTGATGCTGCTAGGACAATGTTGATTGAAGGAAATGTATCTCATGTACATTGGAGAGAGGTTGTTAGAACAACAGTATACACATTGAACATAATTCAAATTAGAGAAGGTACAAGTAAGACTCCCTATGAACTATGATTTGATAATACTCCTACTGTAAAATATTTCAGAATATTTGGTAGTAAATGCTATATCAAAAGGGATGACGAGATAGGGAAGTTTGATGCTAGAAGTGATGAAGGGATTTTCCTTGGTTACTCTATTTAAAGAAAGGCTTACAAATGTTTCAATCTAAGATTGATAAAGATGATTGAAAGTAACAATGTGAGAATATATGAGAAGTTTCAGATACAAGAAAGAATGTATGACAATAATCATATTTCAGAGATGAAAGAAACTACTACTGCTGCAGAAGAATAAGAACTTATTGAGGAAGAAAGTGAAAAAGAGGCTTGTGATGCTGGTACAAGCAAGACCACCAAGACTCTTAAAACTCTAAGGTATGTAAAAAATAACCATCCTGAAAATCAAATTATTGGCAATACCATTCAGGGAGTGCTAACTAGATCAAAAGTTAGAGAAGAAATTTGTTTGATTTCTCAAGTTGAGCCACAAACTACAGATGAAGCCTTTAAAGATGAATCTTGGATAAATGTTATGAAAGAAGAATTGGATCAGATAAAGAAGAATAATACTTGGGAATTGGTTCCTAGACCTAAAAATAAAAATGTAATAGGAACAAAATGGGTTTTTAGAAACAAAATGGATGAAGAAGGAACTATTGTAAGGAACAAAGAAAGACTAGTATGTAAGGGATACTCACAGCAAGAAGGCATAGACTTTGAAGAAACATTTTCTCTTGTTGCTAGAATAGAGGCAGTAAGATTATTCCTATCTTATGTTGCACATAAAAACTTCAAAGTGTATCAGATGACTGTTAAATCTGCATTTCTAAATGGAGATCTTGAAGAAGAAGTATATATAGAACCAGATGGATTTACTCTATGGGAAGAAAAAGATACGGCGTGCAAATTTAAGAAAGCCCTATATGGGTTGAAGCAAGCTCCTAGGGCTTGGTATGTAAGGTTAGACAAGTATCTACTTGGGCTTGGATTTAGAAAAGGTAATGCAGACAGTAATTTTTATCTAAGAACTACTGAAGATGGAATTCTGATAGTAGAAGTATTTGTGGATGACATTATCTTTCGAGGTAATGATGATCTATGTAAGAAATTTGCTAAAGAAATGGAAAGTGAATTTGAGATGTCCATGATAGGTGAAATGAAATTCTTTCTTGGATTGCAAATAACTCAGAATGAGAGTGGTATTTTCATTTCTCAGACCAAGCATCTCAAAGAATTGCTTAAGAAATTTGGAATAGAAGATTGTAAACCAGTAGGAACACCTATGGTGACTGGCAAAAAGCTAACAATTGATGATGAATCAAAGTGTGTTTTTCAAACTTTATATAGATCAATGGTTGGAGGACTACAATATCTGAGTCACACCAGACCAGATATTGCTAATGTTGTTGGAATTGTGGCTAGATATTAAGTAGAACCCAAAGAAACACATTTAGCTATTGTGAAAAGGATACTGAGGTATCTAAGAGGAACCATAGATTATGGCTTATGGTATGATAGAAATGATAGCTTTGAACTTCATGCCTATACTGATGCTGATTGGGCAAGGAATATTGATGACATAAAAAGTACTAGTGGTGGTGCATTTTTCCTTGGGAAAAATTTGGTTTCTTGGCTAAGTAAGAAACAAGATTGTATAGCACAATCTACTGTTGAATCAAAATATGTTGCTGCTGCTATAAACTGCACTCAGATTATTTGGATGAAACAAATGCTAACAGACATTGGAATAACTTTTGATAAGCCTATGGTTATTCATTGTGAAAACACTAGTATAGTGAATATGTCAAAGAATCCGGTGATGCATTCCAAAACTAAACATATTTCTATCAAGTATCACTTCTTAAGAGATAAGGTGGCAGAAAAAGAAATCAAATTAGAATATATCAATACAAAAGAGAAGATTGCAGACATATTCACAAAGCCATTGCTGAAAGATACTTTTGAATATCTCAGAGGTATGCTGGGGGTTCAAGCCTCTCCTAGTTAGAACTAAATGATGCAAAGATGCATCAGTCTAGAGGTATTCAAAGTCTTATCACTATCTAGACTGGATGTAGGGATCTACTCCTCAGGGGGAGTGATCATGGAAGAAAGCTTATCTGTGAAGGTAGCCAAAGCCTCATGGCACCCTTTTCCATTGTTGTCAAAGGGGGAGTGTTGCTATGAGAAAATCCTTATTGTATGAAAAGATTGTTTGGTTGCAGGACTTTGGATTGATATAACTTTGGGATAAGATTTTCTCATATGTTGACATCAATGCCAAAGGGGGAGATTGTTGGATATTGCTAATGCATGGGAGGTGATTAAGATATTTAATATATTTCATCACTATGTTACTGTATGGGAACTCATACTATTGTCATTTATGTTTTGTCACTAATGTCAACATATGTTTCTATGAAGAAAATAGACTGGTAATGATAGTGTACAGATACTGTACGGATGTTTCAAATGTTGTGAAGTCAAATGAGAGTTTAGGTGGATGTTGTGATCTTATATCTAAGATCACATCATTAGATGTTTTATATTGAGAGAGTTACAACTATTTTGGTAAAGACTGGTCACTGGACCATGATAGTGAGAATTGACAGAGTTAGTCTCTGGGTTTCTAGTATATCTTTCAGAGGATTTGGATTCAAGGTATGAAAACTTTAAGGATGATGGATAGGGTACTAAAGGATGTTCATTGGTTAGTGTAAGGTACATAATGATTGGTGATGCCATCTGTGGTGTGTGCTCTGGTGATGGTTTATTCTAAAGCCGACTCAGGGAATGAAGCATGTGTTTTGTCTGGTAAGCTAAATTAAGGATGTCGGTCCTTAATTGTTGTAATGTAATCACTTTAGACTTGTTTTAGATACTGTGTGTATCTTAGTAAGGTTTTATGTAATTATTTGTAATTAGGAAAGCCTCATGGGCCGACCTGATCATGGTAAATTGTAATAAGGTATAAATAAAAGGTCTTTTCTTTGGAAAAGATATGGATGGTATACTAATGATATAAAGAAGTTGGAAAAGCTGTCAGCTTGTGTCTACTGTATGTAGAGTAGAGGTTTACTAGTGGACTTCATTGGAACTAATCAAGCAAAGACAGTTGCCGGCAAATAGTTCAAAATATTGTGTATTTCTTTATATACTCCTGTTGTGAACTAGTGAGTTTTGAAGGTGGATTTAACCTTCTTTGGGCAGTAAGCCCTCTCTTTTGTTCTTGACTCATAACAAGGTTTGTCCTCTAACAAGGACTATGTGCTGTAATGTTTCAATAAGCTCTTAATAGGGCTATATCTTCTAACAAGGATAACTATACTCCCAGTACATCATTTGTGGGTGCTAATTCCCACTAGAGTTTTTACCTTTAACAAGGTTTCCCCGAGACTAAAATATTGTGTTATTGTGTTGGTATTTATTGTGTTCATTGGATTTGATATTGTGGAGCTTAAAGTTTAAAGTTTAATATTCTGTTATACAATTGATTCACCCCCCCTCTCAGTCATATTGTGGACTGTTATTCCTAACACAAAGTTTGTGGTAGCTTCCTGGAGTAGTGTAGTCAGAGCCATTTCTTCACCCTCTATTAAAGATGTTGCAATGTAGGTGATTCTTGGACATTCTTCTGTGCCCAAGTTGACTGGTTTGGTTTCCTCAATGATAATAGGTGACTGTTTGGGTTTGTAATCCTGGATAGGAGGAAGAGGCAAGTCTCCATCTTCTAGCACCTCAGATAGGTTTCACCAAAAGATACGCCCTTTATTTTATCTTTTTTGGAGTCAGAATGCACCCCAGAAGGGTTTCCACATAAGGACTCATTCTTTTCTTTTTCTTTTTCACTTTTGCGACTAAAGCTTGCCTCTTCCCAAAATATCCTTTAGGGTTGAGCTTACAGATGTGATTTGATTCTGAATCTTGATCTGTTTGTTGGCCTAATGCTCCCATGAACCTTAGGAGGGCTTGCGTGCTTTGGAACTCATTGATATGTGTGACACTTGGTTGATCCCATTATATGAGTTTGGGGTGGATGAGGGGTAGTTCTATGAGGCAAATGGCAAGTTGTTGGAGGATAGAAGTGCGCAGGAGGGTATCATCATTGAAGATGTCATCATATGATTTCTTTTCTTATTCTTTAGGGATGTCTTTGAGATCTATGATGTCATCCTGGCTATTTAAGAAGGGAACGTTGGTCATGTTGGTGCCCCCAGATGTGGTATTAGGCTCTTGTATATGCAAGCAAGGGGTATTAAATCCAAGACCTTGATGTTGTGGATTCTTTGATGCTGTGATGGGGTCCTTTCTTCTGCCTTCTTGTGGTCCTAGACCACTGCCTTGATATTTCCATTGCTCAGTGGCAGACTTGTACGATTGTGGATATTTGTCTTTGAAGTAGCCAAGAAGTTGAGTTTCAGGTGGTGGGGGATCTCTATAAAACCACCTATTGATATCAAGGTCCATCTCTTGACTGTTTATGTTGCCACGAGTGACAAAAGTCATGGGTCCCATTTTCTTGATTTCATGATTTGCTTCAGCAGGATTTCTTTTGTGACTCGGGCACCCTTGCGTATGTGGATCAAGTGGGAGGGCCCCTACTGGAAATGCATCATTCAGGGTGTATTCACCACAGCCTTGGTTATTGATCTTGATAGAAGAAAGAATGGAGGTGAGGATAGTATCTAGATCGCTATGGGATCGGGATGAGCTGGCAATAGAAGTGCCAATGTCAGTTCCAGGAAAATGGGTGGAATGAGGGAATGATGCTTCCATTGCATGACAATATGTGAAGGGTTGAGGGTTTGCATGGATGGTGACCTCAGTACCTTGATATGGGAATTTGACACACTAAAGGTAAGTAGATGGTACAGCCTTAATGGAGTGAATCTACGGTCGGCCGAGGAGGATGTTGAATGGTAAGTCAAGATCAACAATGTGGCAAATGGTGTCTTGTGTTGCTGGGCCTAGTTGTATAGGAAAAATAATGGTACCTTCAAAGGTACACTCCAAGTTATTGTATGCCTTGATGGTGATGACTTCATGTGATATGTCAACCTCTGTGAACCCAATTTTCTAAACGAATTTGAGAATACACAAGTTTAGGGTAGAGCCATTATCTATCATGACCCTTTTAATGGCAAAAACTCTAACCATAACGATGATGCAAAGAGGGAGATTATGATCAGGTACAATGGCTGCTATGTCAGATGGCTTGAAGGACATAGCACAAGATGTAGATAGACATCCCACAAGGTTCTCAAATTGGATGGTGCTAATGTCTGTGGGGACATGTCCTTCATGAAGGGCTCGGTCAAGGATTTATTGATGGAGGGGTGAAGTGCAGAGAAGGTCAAGGATGGATATTTGGGTTGGTGTATTCCCAAGATGTTTTATAAGGTTATATTGTGCATTGTGTGCTAATCTTGGACGTGCACCAATGACAGTTATCTGACCTCTATGGGTGGTAACAACACACTGACTATCTTCTCCTTTGACATGGATGACATTGACTGTGGGCTCAACTTGGGTTATACATCCAACAAACTTTTCATAATTGATATAAGCAGTAGTGTAGTCTTTGTGGTCAACATGATCTCCCTTTTTGCCTTTGCCTTGGTTCTGGGGAGGAGGATTGACATTGGCTTGGTTCTTCCCAATGTTGTGTTGTGGGAACACATTCTGATAAATTTGTAAATTGGCATTAGGTGAGGCTTACGTAGGTGTGTCTACTTGGATCTCCTTTCGGTCATTGAGATCTTGGATGTAGTGTTTTAGCTTCATGCACCTTAGGGTAGTGTGTCCTTTGACATGATGATAATCATAGTACTCATGATTTTTATACCAGTTAGGCTTGGGAGTTGCATCATCAAATTGTTGGATTGGTGGGTACATGATTACATTGGCCTTGGCAATTTGATGAAAGATAACATCCAGAGGTTCACCAAGTTTTTTGAAGGTTCTCTTTTGATAAGTCTGGGCTCTAGGCCTGTTCTGATTGGGAGTAGAGGAGATGGAATTAGCTTGATTGGTAGGATTGCCTTTATGGGCTTGATGTTCTTGTTGTTGATAGTTCTGCTAATTATTTTGAGGCTGATAGTGCTGCGTAGGTTGTTGATGGATCTATTGATATGCAAGAGTTGGTGTAGGACTAGCTACGATGATTTGGACATGCTTGGTGTCAGTGGCTCCATCAGTAATAGTGTTTTTGTTACAATTCTAGTAATGGGGTTTTTCATTGCTAGATTTGTTGTGGGAATCATCTTTGTGGTGTCAGATTGTGCCTTCGTCGAAGAGACCTCTTTCGATATCTATCCCCTTGCCTTTGATATCTTGATATGTTTGGATAAAATTCATCCTCATAAAGTGGGATAATTTGGGATGCAGGTTATTGATGAAGATCTTGGTTAGATGCTTTTTAGGTGGTTGATATGATAACCTGGTGGTGAGGTTCTACCATCATTGCAAGTAGTCTGCTAGGCTTTCTCCTTCTTTCTGTTTGGAGTTACAAAGGTCTAGCAAGGTCAACTCACTATCGACATTGTGGGCATATTGGGCAATGAACTTCTCAAAGAGCTTGACAAAAGTTGTGATGGTCCCACAGGGTATTTTGTAAAACCACTCAACAACAATTCCTCCCAAGGTTTTGGGGAATAGGTGCAAAAGGTAATTATCATTGTAAGCCACTTCTTGGCATGCCATATAGAACTCTTTGATGTGATTTAAAGGGTCTCCTTTCCCTCAATATTTTTCAAACTTGGGTGTCTTGAAGTGCTTAGGAAGGGAACATATGTGATTGATTGATCAAACAGATATGGACACACCTCTTCAAAATTGAAGGTCTTATTTTTTGTGCCAGCTTGGAGCTCCTTGAGAGCATTCTTTATTCCTTCCCACTCGACATTAATTGGCCTTGGAGAGGGTACTCCCATTTGGAAAGGATCTAGTGGTGTTGGTGAATAAGGGTGATTTTGAGGTGGATATTGTGGAGTGGGATATGGAGATTACCCAACAAGATTGGCGGATTGGAATAGATTTTGGGATGATGATTGCTGGGGAGGATATTGTTGTTGAGGCACAGGGGCATATTGTGGTGGAGGATATGGGACTGCTTATTGTTTGGGGATGATGGGATGTTGTTGCTATGAGTGGTAGGAGGAAGCTTGTTGCTGCTGGGGAATGATAGGGGTTTGTTGTTGTACAAGGAAATATTGTTGTTGCGGAGGAGGCTGGTGGAATGATGCAGCTTGCTGATAAGATGGCCCTTGCTGTACTTGGCTTTGCACTTGGTTGATGTAGGATGGATGCATTCCCACATTTCTTAAGGGTGGAAATAATGTAGGGAAGCTGAAAATGGGAGGTGGTTGGGCAAGGTAACTTGAGAGATGAGATGAACTCTATTGGAACTTGTTGAGAAGCATTGGGTGGTGTGAATAGGTGGTTTGCGAATGGGGGAAAGGATGAAGTTGGTGGAGGTTGAGATGGTTGTTGTTGCGCTACTTGGGAGAAGGTGGCTTGTTGGTTTGTTGGTACAGATGCAGAGAAGTGGGTCGGTATTCTAAAAGCTAACATTTCTTCTTTAGTGAGACCCCATCGAGAACCAGTGCATGGTGGGAACTGTGATGCAGAGGATGCTGGGAAGGTAGATGTGATGGGAGTTTGGGATATGAATGGTGGATTTGAAAATCCCATGGAAGGCATACTTATTGTGAATGTAGTTTGTTGGGCTTGTGCCTAGGTAAATGTTTTTTGGGGTGTGGATGAAGACGCTTGCATTCCCCATGAAAAGGGTGGTGTTGATGTGGAAGCTTGCTGGGAGGAGGAAAATGATTGTGTTGCCCCTGGAAATGATGACATGGGTGTAGAAGCTTGTGGAGTGAATGGGAAGGATGATTGTGTTTCCCTTGGGAAAAATGATGTTGCTTGGCCCATGGAAGGTGGTGAAACTACTTGTGTAAAGGTTTGTGTGGGAGGTGATGTTTGGTTTTACAAAAAGATTTGGGTAGGGATGATGGATTGAGCTACTACAAAAGATGATGGTGCACCTATGAGAGGAAATGGAGTGGATTGTGTTGCTTGTGTTGTAGGGCTTTTGAAACTACTTTGCAAAAGAGGAGGGATGGGCGAAGCTACTTGTGATATGTGAAAAAGTAGATCAGGGATTTTTTGGATGATGGGTGTGTATGCTTCTGCTGGGATTCAGATAGTGTTGATGGGAATGTGAGGTTGGTGATATGGTGGAATGGGAGTACCCTCTTGTGTGAAGTGAGCCAACATGTTGCGTGATTCTGAGTAGTGAGTGCACTAAATATTTGTGCATTCCCTGAATGATTCATGAGTGTTTCTATCACAAAAGAAGCTGAGGGGATATTGGGATCATCCCATGCATTACCAGTTTGTTGGATCTGGGGATCATAAGCTACCATCGTGCTGGTAGAAATGTTGGGATTAGATGAGCTGGTGATTTGATAAGGATCCATGTTCCTTCATTTTCTAGATCTTATCTCAATAGGCATGGAGTGGAGATCTAAAAGATGCAGATGCTAGATGGATGCAAGATGTTCCTAAAAGACTCTAAAGAATGATGGATGCAAGCCTAGAAAACCTCTAAGGATGGAAAATTTATAGAATGCAATGCAAGGATTTGGATCAACTCTAGGGATGGATAAATTTTTTAAAGGATTAGTGAGATGCTTTGATTTGGATTAAGGATGGCAGAAGATTGGGTGGGAGATGGTGAAAGTTTGGTGAAATGCTTGGCGATGACAGGGGCTTTGGTGGGAGGCTCTGATTTGGATCGAGATTTGGTGGATGATTGGTGGGATGCTGGTGGATGATTTACTAAGTGTCAACAAATGAGCTAATGCTTTCCTGATGGAGGATCGGTGATAGGATTTGGTCAACCTAGGATAGACTAATGATCTTTGGTCAACTAGATTCTTATCAATGCAAGCCAATCTCTTGCTTGAGATGATGAGGTTGTGCAAGGACAAGTTGGATTTCATTTAGACAATGCTCTGTAAAAAGGGGGTGATTTCTGATTTAGGATAGGGATTGAAAACAACTCAAAGCTTTTGAACACTAAGTGTTTTTGGATTTGGATCACTAGATTTGATGCAAGGATGGTGGGTCTTGACTTGGATAGTGGATGCTGGACTTGGATCAAGGATTTGGGATTTTGGTTGTGGATTTCTGATGGAATGATGCTATTTCTAAGAGAATGACCTAGATCCAACTGAAATGGATGACATATGATGTAACTAGGAAGATGATAATGAATGTAACTAAGAATTACTTAAGATGCAACTAAGGCTTGGTGGTGATGCAAGCATGAGACTAGGATGAGCTAGGATGAAGGACTATTGAGATAGGATTTTGGATTTTGAAGGATGAGTGGATATGTGATGGCTCTAGCTAGTCTTCCCTCTCAAGATTGACATAGCGATGGTTAACTCAAAATCTATATGCAAACTGCTTGACTCTTGCATTATACTCAATATTTTCCAGTCTCTCTTGATTTTTTACTTTTGCTTGGATCGCTTTAAGGGAATGTTGATGGTCTTTGAGATTTCTCTCTGCAACTTTTTGCTCTTGATAAGTTGGGGATTTGGGAATTCTAACTTTTTTATGTTGGGTCAAATCTGACATAGCTTTTGGGAAGATTTTGGTAATTGGATTGAGACAAAGCTCTGAGTGTCTAATTTTGAAGGCTCTCTTTGCAAGAAAGGGTGTCTGAATAACTTGGATCAAATTTCAGATTAGTTTGATGTTTCCAATGGAAAATGATAAACTTGACAAAGACTTTCTAAAAAGAATCCAGACAAGGGACAAAGAAACCTTGTGGGATACAAGCAATGACTTTTAGCTACTAAATCTGAAAGAAAGCTTTGAAAGGTGTATATTCCAAAAAATGTTTTCAATGAGCTTTTGACTGTGCAATCACTTCAAGTAGATCTACCTAAGGGAGGTGAGTATCAAAATCCTTGCCCAAAACTTGATACCCCTTGAAAGGGGATACATATGGTGAGTATCTTAAGGTGATCTGATAAACCCCTCGGATCAGTCCTTGTACAAGGATTCTAATACCTTCGGATGTTGATAGGGTGGCCTCTGCTTTAACAGGTTTGTAGTTGTTTCGTGGAGTCCTCCCAATCAGTTTATACACATCTGACTCACTTAAGGGCCTAGTTGACCATGCCAGAATCATAGGGACACATCGCCCGAGCTTGAGGGGATGTAACAGATCTCAATGCTTTATTTCTATACCGATCGGGGAAGGTACTGGTTTGAGGTCATTCTCCAGAGAGGAAACACTTTTCTCCCCGGACAGGCCTCTCTAAAAGTAAAATAGTTGAACTTGTTTGAGTTCAAGTGTTTTACGTTAATTAGATTAACAAGGATTTGCAAAATTTTTGAAGACTCCTAGAAAGCACAACAAACCAAGGTTCTTTTTCCAAAAATTGATTAAGTGATTGAATTGAAATTTTGAAGACACAAGTGTTTAAGGCTTTGATTTGTTCTTTCTTTCAAAAAGTAAAACTTTGAGCGATTGCAAAGTTCTTTGTTTGGGCATTCAAGATTTGATTTGCATATTGCTTAAGAACTTTGAAATGAGCTTTGTTTTGATTTTAAGTCATTCAAGATTGAGTTTTATTTGCTTGAACTGAATCTGAAAGAGGAAGGAATAGAGATGATTTTCTTTCACTATTTAATTCATTCAAGTGTGTGTTTGATTTGGACTCAAAGAAAAATGACTTTTTGGACTTTGTTTTTCATTCAAGATTTCATGTGTTAGTTTGTATGTTTTATGCCCAAAATGAGATTCCTAGATTTGGTTTGATGCATGAAACTTAGAAAACATTTCAAGATTTTTCAAAATGAAGTTTGTTTGAACCAAGCACAAAGCATTTAGGATGATTTAGGAACATTTAGGAATGATTTGCAAATTTTCCTAGATTGAGTAGAACTTGAAAGAACTTTGAATTTTGAAAATGAAGTTCATTTTAGCTTTGATTGATGCATTGAGTTTTGAAATAGGACCATTTAGGATGCATTTAGAGTTGATTTAGGAACTAGTTAGATTTGAAATAAAGATTTGAGATTCTTTTTATGCACCTAAAGACAAGTTGTTTCCTAGTTTGCATGAATGCATTCTAAAGACCTAGATTTGCATGATTGAAGTTCATTTTAGCCAACTAAAAGACCTTAGAAGTGATTTTGATTTCTTTAGGACCAAATAGGAAGGTTTTAAGTTGATTAGGACTGATTAGGAACCAAATAGGAAAGATTTGTAGATTGTTAGTTTCTTAGGCATTCAAGAGTGATTTAGAGTTCATTTTAAGCCCAAAAAACAAGTTTGTTTGATTCCTAAACACACCAAATGATTGATTACCCTTAATGCTTTAAGGTTTGAGTGATTTTTTTATGCCTCCAAAGTGTACTTGGAAAATATATAGTTTAGAACCTGTAAAAAATAAAAGTTCAAAAACTTAAATAAAAGCATCAGATTACCTCTTACTGGTATAAATGCCCGGTTATAGAGAATAAATGCACCATTTGAGGTGACAAATGTGCAGTTTTCACTCTTTCACATATGCATAGAAATAGAGAATGTATGCACAACTATACCTATTCTGCTAAGTAGTGCTTAAAATGCAAGTTTTTTACAAAAAACAAATGCGCAACTCTGTTTCACATATGCGTAGCAAGAAGGTATCGATGCACAGTAGGATTGCATGAATGCATAGTTCTAGTGAACAAATGCACAATTTTACATTTTTTTGCACACATGCATATTTTTGGATAACGAATGTGCAAGTGAGACCGAGAATAAAATGATACAATCCAAATTTTTGAAAAAATATTAAAAAACAACCAAGGAAAGTTGATATTGGAGCAGATGATCAGGACAGGGGTCCCACCGGGCATGCCAAAATGTGATTAGTGCAAACATAATTTTTCTTGAAAGGTGTAGACATTCAAACTTTAGTTTATGAGCATATTCCTAACTTATAGAGAAAACTATTTGCAAAGACACTCAAATAGAGCTTAAATAGGAGCACCTTGTCACCATTTGATTTTCTCTCACTTTAGAGATGTGGGTGTGCTCTCGAATCACTTGGATAAATTTCCTAATGATGATTAGGAGGTATCCAGATTGATTAGGGACCATAATAACCCCATAGTGGTACAAAACTGGGTATAGAACACTCGTTTTGCCCCTAAGGCCTTAAGGATCCTAATGAGCTAAAAATGTAGATTATGGCTACTTATGAGTAATCTATGATTGGTTTTAGATCAAATGAGATGTTATTCTATGAAAATAAATGCTAAAAAATGAATAAAACTAAGTTAATCCATTATTTCTAAGCTATTATGTGTGCTAAGAAAGCTTGAAAATGAGTTAAACTATCAAAATATGCTAAAAAGCTTAAGATCTAGAATTAAACTAGCATTATAACACTACTTAGGAATGAAAGGTGAATTCATGAATTTCTCTTAGGAAGTGAGGGTATTTATAGGATTTGGGAAGGGCTTGGGTTAGGAGGATGAGTTAGGGTTAGGGATAAGGTTTGAGGTAAGGTTTGAGGTAAGGTTAGGGGTATGGTAAGGTTTACCTTTGCTCACACATGTATGAGAAACACTAGGGAAGTGTGCAAAGGGGAACCAGTGTGGAAGAAGAGACATGGGTCTCTTTATGAGGCTATAAGAAGCCTTAAAGAGTGTGTAAGAGGCTTAAATGAGTGTGTAGGGCTCATTGAGGGAAGGGTTTGACCAAGAGTCAAAGAGGACTTGAATTAGGTTAAGAAATGTAGGAAACATCTCCTAAATAGGTTTAGAGAAGATTGGAAGGGTTTAGGAAAGGTTAGAAGATTCTAGGCTTTCGAGGCTTTAAATAAATATAAAATTTATTTAGGGAATGTGACATCATTTATTGAATATTGATTCAATAAAGAGAGGAAAATCATTTAAATTTGATTTAAATGCTTTGGGGAGAGATTCTTTAATTAAAGATGCTTAATTAAAATAAAGGGATTTAATGACATATAAATATATTAATTAATTAATTAATTAATTAATTAATAAATGATGATGTCATTAGGGTTTTTTAGAAAAATAAAAATACTTTTATTTTCTAATGGATTTGTAGGTGTCTACAATAACTTCTCTAGAATGATGACTATCATGTTCTTGAAAGAAAAATATGAAGCTTTTAAGATGTTTAAATGGTATAAAGCAAAAGTGGAAAAATAAAGTGGTAAAGAACTAAAATGCTTGAGATCAGATAGAGGTGGTGAATTTATTTCTGATGAGTTCACTAATTTTTGTAATGAGCATGGAATTAAGAGATAGTTTTATGCACCGAGGACACCCCAATAGAATGGGATTGCTGAAAGGAGAAATAGATCTATTGTAGATTGTGCTAGAACACTAATGATTGAAAAAGATGTGGCACCTGTATACTGGAGAGAAGTTGTTAGTATTACTGTATACACATTAAATCGAGTTCAACTAAAGAAAGATTCAAACAAGACACCTTATAAATTATGGTATGGTTACACACCTAATGTAAGTTATTTCAAAATATTTGGAAGTATACGTTACATTGTGAAATATGATAGAAATGGGAAATTTGATTCAAAAGGTGATGAAGGAATATTCTTAGGATATTCTACTAAGAGAAAAGCTTACAAATATTTGAATAAGGTTACTAACAAGATGATTTAAAGTGCAAATGTGAGAGTTGATGAATTTGCTAAGAAGAATGATGAAGAAAGTAAAAAGGAACAAGAAGACTATGGTAGATTTATTTACATTGAGGAACCTGACACTCTACCTGAGCAACATCTTGGTGTTACTAGGCAATAGGGTAATGATACCAAGCATCAATCTATAAAGAATGAGAATCAACAAACTATTATCGATGAAGATCATGATCATGCATCGAGTAGAGAACACAATGAAGGACAAAGAACTGAACCTGTACTTGCAAGAGACGTAAGGAGACATCATCTAGAAAATTATATTATTGGAGATAAGAAAGCTGACATGATGACATGAAGTAAGTTGAGAGATAATACATGCTTAGTTTGTGAATTTGAACCTACAACTATTAGAGATGCACTTGAAAATGATGATTGGATTGAGGCCATGAATGAAGAAATTGAGAAAATACATAAAAACAAAACATGGATATTGGTACCAAGACTGAAATAAAAGAATGTAATTGGAACCAAATGGATATTCAGAAAAAAATTAAATGAAAATGGAGATGTCACTAGGAATAAGAAAATACTAGTATGCAAAGGGTATGCACAAGAAGAAGATATTGACTATGGTGAAACTTTTGCACCTGTTGCTAGACTTGAAGGAGTTAGAATATTGATTGCATATGCTACTTACAAAGGCTTTAAAGTTTATTAGATGGATGTTAAATCTGCATTTCTGAATGGAATACTTGAAGAAGAGGTATACATTGAACAACCTGAAGGTTTTGTTGACTACAATTAGAGGAATATGGTATGTAAGTTTCACAAAGCATTATAAGGATTGAAAAAAGCACTGAGAGCATGGTATGAAAGACTACACTCCTATCTTATTAGTATTGAATTTTTTAGAACAAGGGACAACAACAATTTGTATTTAAAAGGTGAAACTAATGACAAGATTCTTATTGCTTAAATTTTTGTTGATGATGTCATATTTGGAGGACATGATAACTTATGCAAATAATTTTTTGATGAAATGAGAAAAGAATTTAAAATGTCAATGTTTGGAGAAATCAAATTTTTTCTTGGCTTGCAAATATTACAACAAAATGAAGGCATATACATTACTCAATCAAAGTACATCAAAGAAGTATTGAATACATTCGGTATGGAAGATTCAAAACTAGTTGGCACACTTATGGTCACTAGATGCAAATTGACAAAGGATGATAAGACAACCGAGATAAATCAGACATTGTATAGATCAATGATTAGAAAATTGATGTATGTTATACATAGTAGACCAGATATAGCACATGTGGTTGGAATTGTAGCAAGAATTTCTGCTAATCCTAAAGAATCACATATGACTACTGCAAAAATAATTTTGAGATACTTGAAGAACACTGAAAACTATGGTTTGTGGTACAAGAAAGAAGACAATTTTGAGCTGAAATTTTATATAGATGCAGATTGGGTTGGAAACATTGATGATAGAAAGAGCACTATTGGTGGAGCATTCTTTTTGGGAGAAAGATTAGTTACTTGGATAAGTAAGAAACAAGGATACATTTCTTAGTCCACTGTAGAAGCATAATATGTTGTTGTTGTTGTTGCTAATTGTTCAAACATTGCATGGATAAAACAACTTTTGGAAGGTTTGAATGAAGAGATCATTGACCCAGTGATAATATATTGTGATAACAATAGTGGAATATATATTTCTAAGAATCCAGTGATGCATGCAAAGACAAAGCATATATCTATAAAGTATCACTACTTGAGGGAACAAGTACAAGAAAAGAAAGTAAGACTGGAGTATGTGAAATCACAAGAGCAAGTTGCTAATATATTTATTAAACCCTTACCTAAGGACACATTTGAGTACTTGAGGAGTAGACTACAAGTCCATCCCTTGTCTATCGATCACTAAGGAGATTAGGAGGTTGCATCAACCTACACTTTATCAGAATATCAAATGAGTTGATGCATGATGTTCACACTTCGAGTATCCTAAGGTTGTGAAAACTGAAAGATGGATGACAAACTAAAACTAAATATCAATACATGCAAGGTACTTGATCTGAGCTGAACACCATAGATAATATTTTGGCTACTAAATAGCTCTTTTTTTTTTTTGGCATTGTTGTCAAAGAAAGATAAGATTCAATGAAATATTTATCTAAAGGGAGAGAGACTACATGGAGAGTATTGATGTTGTGTAGTGATTAAACATATTCAATATACAAGCTAGGGAGAGCTTGTCGAGTTACATCATTTGCATACAAAGTTGTAGAACAGATGTTTGGTATTCTATGAAATTTTCATATTATGTTTCCATCAATACCAAAGGGAGAGATTGATAAACTACAACTGATTGAATATCTTAAGGGAGAGTTTAAAAATGGATTGGATATTTGAAAGACAATGATTGATGATCACTGAGCTACTAATGTGTATGTAAGACATTAAATCATTTAATGTATTTTCATTGATGTCAACTAGCTTTGACTATACTTATCATGATGTTTACAAACATCTTAAGAAAGAAATAATGATGAAGGAATGAGATATCTACATAAAGATGAGATAAATGAGAAAGATATTGATATGGTATTCATTGGGTAAATTATTGATGAGTCTATGAAATTATGTTAGTAATTTGATTATATTACATGAATCTATTATGGATTGAAGATCAAGAATGAACAAGTTTATGTGGTTGGTAAATGAAGAATTCAGTATACATGGAGCAAGTGTAGTGTATACCAAGTATAGTGTTAACCAAGCTAGTTATCATCGATGCATTATGGTATTGACTGAGTGAAAGAAATAAATGGAACTTATGACTGCCAACTAAAGATGATGAGCTGGATAATTGTTTATGATTCTAAGGTAAATGATAATATTTTTTATGATGATCAATCAACTGACAAAATTCAAAGATGATTAGATGAAGGAGAATGAAATGTGTTAATGACACAACTACTGAGGAAGGTTAAAGTGAGAAAATCAACAGTGAAGATTAAGAGGCAAAATATATGGATAGAAATAAAAAATTTATGATGTCTATATAAGGAGACAAGACATTCATTATTGAGTATATGTTGCAGGAGAATTCACGTGAAAAGATTGAATTCATGCAAGGCTGATCAAACTGGTTGAAGACAGAACCAAGCAATTCTGTAGACAACATCGAGTGAAAGAGAAAACAATTATTGAGCAGAATAGAGTCAGAGGAAACAAAGAGATTGAATTGATTATTGATTAGAGGTATTTTTGAGCTTAGCATAGATTTGAAAATCTATAAATCAAGTTGTATTTGAATCAGATCAAATTACTGTATCAGTTTAACCATTTCTACAAAAAATCTCTTAACCGAGTGGGACTTAATAGTCTTTATATTTCAATATGACATTCAATGAATGTTGATTGTTTTCTTATTGACCCCATAGTAAATTTTTAGTCAAGGGAGAACTGTTAGTGATAAATCCTCTAACCAGGTCACACCTCATAGTGTATTTTGTAACCTTTAACAGGGTTGGCTCTTAATCGAGCTTACTTGAGAAGAGTGAATTATTTTGGGTTATCGGTCCCAAGTGGTTTTTTACTTAATAGGGTTTCCACGTTAAAAATCTAAGTGTTATATGTGTATGGATATGTTGAATTGTTATTTTACTTTACACATTACTATAACTGGATTGATCGGTAAACACAATATTTAATTTACTGGTAATCGATAGATGAAGAGAAAGGCACAATTGATATTTTACTGAGTTGATTAATTGGTTTTAAATTTTTTTTATATACATCTAGGAGTATTTGGGACTATAGAATAACTGGACTTAACTAATTCACCCCCCTCTCAATTATCTAACATAAAGAGTTATTTAAAAATATTTTTTGTGAGAAGGAAGAAGTTGAGAAACAACTGAATGTAATGTCACAAATCATTATCTCCCGCGGCTTAGATCAGGATACCTTTGTAAAAAAAATAGCTTCAGATTTACTAGGAAGAGCTTTGCAAGGGAGAATAAATTTATTGGAGGCAAAAATCTTGAGAATTGTGGTTAAAAAATGGAGACAAAAACACAATTTTTTTCCATGATTCAACAAAATTAAAAAGGGCCGCTACAATAGTGATGTCTATTATTGATTTTATATCAGGTAATAAAATCTCAAATACACAAGAAATTCAAAATGAGGGAGTCTGTTTCTTCAAAAACTTATTGGCCCCCCCTATATCCTCCAATATAGATGATTCACATGAGCATGAACTTCTAGACACTATCCCTGAAATTATATCCCCTCAAGACAACTTTTTTCTTATGAAACCATTTACAATGGAAGATATTCATAAAGTAGTATTTTCACTTGCTCCAGATAAGGCACCAAGAACATATGGGTTTATAGTTCTCTTCTTCTAAAAATGTTGGGATGTTATCAGTTTTGATCTTCTCTTTTCCTTAGAAGAATCAAGAAAAAGTGGTTATTGTAATAATTCCAAAGATCCAAGAACCTAAGACATTTTCACTTTGCAATATGGTTTACAATATTTTCACAAAAGCCTTTTACTTAAGACTTCAATTGTTGATCCCTAAAATTGTCTCTCTAGAACAAGTAGGCCCTGTACCAGGAAGAGAAACTTCTAATGGTGCATTAGTAGCTCATGAGTCTCTACATTCAATCAATACTTGTCACATTCTAGCATTCATAATTAAATTGGATACGATGAAAGCCTACGATAGAGTCAATTGGGAGTTCCTACTAAAAAATCTTAGTAAATGTGGATTCTTAGTGAAATGGTGTAAATGGATCAAATCATGCATTTCAGGGGTCTTCTTTTTAGTATTAATCAATGGTACTCCCTCAAGTTTTTTAATTTCCATTGAAGGGGTAAGACAAGGATACCCCTTGTCTCCTATCCTATTCATAATCATGGTTGATACCTTCAGTAGTATGATTAAAAAATCTAATGTTGGAGGTCTATGGTTGGGTGTTCAGATACCAAATAGTCTCATGTCTCTATTACTCATACTCTATTTGGAGATGCCATCCTTTTGTTTGGTCGATCCTTTGTCCAAGAAGCTAGACAGATCAAGAAGATTCTTGACATATATACTTCAGCTTTAGGACATAAAATAAATGCTCATAAATTGATAATTTATATCTTTGACACAAATCTTGTGATCACTAAGAAACTTGTCAAGATTTTAGAATTTCCTTTAGAAGAACTCCCTTCAACGTATCTAGGCATTCCTTTCTTTACGGGAGTCAACAAGTCCATATACTGGAAAAATGTCATTGACAGAATAAAATCAAGGGTATCAGATTGAAAGGCAAGGTGGTTGTCATTATTATGACAGATTATTCTCATCAAGTTATTGCTAGCAGACATTCCTAAATATTACATATCGATCCTCCAAGCTCCCAAATTAGTTATTTCTCAAATTGAGAAGCTAATCAGAGACTTCCTATGGAAGGGAAACATCTCAGGCGAAAAAAAATCCCCTTGATATCCTTGGACAATATGGCTTTTAGTAAACCTCATGGTGGTGTAGGATTGCAAGATCTTTCAAAAATAAATACAACTTTCAGAGGGAAATGTATTAGGAAAATGTATGTGAAATTTGATTCAAAACAGTGCCAAATAATGCAATTAAAATATTTAGACTTATACAATCCTTTGAGAATCTTAACTATCTCAGATCCACTCTCTAGCTCTTCTATTTGGAATTTTATGGTTTCAGCTAGAGAGATTGTCACTAAATTCATTTCTTGGCAACTTCATAGTGGAGAAGACATTCACTTTTAGAATGATTCTTGGAACGTATTCCCTTCATTGAGCTAGGATCTTGATCTTGCTGAAGCAATTCCCACCATAATTAGCATTTGGGGTTTGAGGCTAGTTGATTATATTTGTAGATTTGAAATATTTCCCAAGAAATTTTTTTGGAAAGATCCACGAGATCTACCTATAAGCCATAACCAAGTTGAGAGTTTACAAAACATCTTATGTAATAGAGTGGTATACCTTTCAAAAAATAAAGACAAAATCATATGGGCTCCTGCAGAAGATGGAAATTACTCGATCAAGGTAGGATATAAGGAGAGTCAACAAATGGCTAATCAGAGAAAATCTCACAAAGTATATTTCTTTTATTGGAGCAATCCAGTTTTAACCAAAGTAGGATGATTCTCTTGGTTAAATCTTCAAAAGAAAATATAAACAAGTGATACGGTAAATAAGTTGAAAATAACACAACAATTTCTTTGTGTGTGGTTTAAGAAAGAATATGAATCGGTGGATAACCTTCTTCTCCAATGTTTATTTACACATCAATGCTAGAATTTTGTACTTAACAAAATGAGTTAATCCTTACCTTTTCCTAATACAATTTGGGATCTTTCCCAATCATGGCCTATCCTCTACTCTTCTTCACTTTTCACTTGTATATGATAGATTATTCCATCAATAACATTATTGTCAATATGGTGGGAAAGAAATAAACACAAATTTAAGAAGATTTCTTCTCAATTCAGAGTGTTCTGGATAACATATAGAAAAATCTGTATCAGAATTGGTCAATGTGCATATTCAAAATTTTTACAAGGTAGACTGGATCTTCTCTTCATAGGATGGTGATATTAAAAATAAATGAAAACTAATTTATGTTCCAATTTCTCCTACATAATCTATGTTAGGAATGGGAACACTAAAAGGGGGGGGGGGGTGAATCAATGTTCATTGTATTTTATCTTTTCACTTTAATCTTTATGCTGAACATAGATGCTTAAGTACTGAAATAAACATTCACATAAACATGAAACATGAAATCAACACATGACACCAATATGCTTACGGGGAAACCCAAATAGGTAAAACCCTGGTGGGAATTGACACCCACTAATATTCTTCACTAGTGTTTTATGATCCTTGCTAGAAGATCCTTTACCCTGTTAGGAGTAGCTTTACAATGCTTTAAGTACATTATAACTAGTTAAGGGTCGGACCCTATTAGGAGTCTTTTACAATAATCAATGTTAGGGGAGAGGATGCACTGTCCAAGAGCTCACTACTCAAGTGGTGAAGGCTACAACCTTCTGATCTCAGATACACACTATATCTGCAAGATGAATTGTCACTGTGACACTACTTGTTAGATCAGTTCCTTTGATGCGCTAACCTCTTGTAAAGATCTAATACATCTTCTAGTGTCCTCTCGCACTTCTTCTCTGCTTATCACAACTCTATTTTCACTTCCATACCGAATATAATGGGTGCATCTTATATTTATGCACTCATACAAAATGCATAATTAGGTCGGCCCTATAACTAATTACAAACAATGATTCCAAATGAATTGGATTAAGCATGCTTACAATTATACATATAAACATATCGGCAACCTAAATACGATAGGTGCATAGCCTTTACAACATTACATTATAATCGCAAACTAAAATGCTAACTCTTAGCTCCATGCTTTGTTCTCTGCTGGCACACATTGGCTGTGCAACTTCAACTGACTGTAACTTTCTCATCCTTGCACATTTCCTTATGTGCTCATAGACTAAGCAAGAATATATTCTAGCCAAATTAACTTCTAGGGCGCATACCATAATTTGTCCGTACACATGTGCGCTGATGCTTTGAGCTACCAGAACTCTATATATTATCCAGTCTTCAACACTTAACTGAATTATGATCTTTACATCAGGCACGCTAACTCCAAACTACTATATGATTTTTTTTCCATGATGAAAACACTATATCTAGTCATATACTTTAGTATAGACAACTTGCCAACAATCTCCCCCTTTGTCATTGATGGAAACAAAGGAATATGGCCAAGTTTCTAACTGTCCCTTAACACAAAAACTTTTGTCTTCTATACATTTTTTATACATAATCTTATGTCTCCCTATACATATTATACTCCATATTCTATACACAACTCCCCCTTTGACATTAATGAAAAAGGTGTACCAAAAACCTGTATTTGCACATACTTACTTAGGGAAAACATCCGGATATGCTATCTTGAGGTTCTGTATCTCCTTCTTCCAAAAAGTTATCAAGGAGTTAACTATCTAGAGATGGGCGCATAAAGCATATTGAAGCTTCTCCATCTTCTTCAAATCTATGCTTAGACCTTGATCATAGGTAATCATTGTGGCATTAATCTCCTTGATGTTTTGATTTACAATGTCTAGTGAGGGCAAAAGAGAATTCCTCAACTAAGTTTGTCTAGACCTTATCTTTTCCATCTCTTTCTCTGCCTTCTCAATTTTGTCCAATTGACCTTGGTAAACATTATTACACATGTTTACATCAGTGGAAGAGTCTTTCACTGAACTCTTCACCTGTTTAATCATAGCTTCTGCATCTTGTATTGTCTTATGATGGGCATCAGTAAGCTTATCCTGATGCATACAATCTGCAATGAATTTCCTTCCTTGATTAGAAAAATATTTTAGGGATGCTTGTCTTATCTTGAGTGAGTTCAGATCTAGTGCAAATTTTCTCATTAACTCATTCAATCTTTTCTTTAGGTACTTCTCTTTTGCAACTTTGGATGCAAATTCTTCAAGGCTAGAAAAATTACTTTTGAACTATGAGATACCTGTACTCACATCATCAACCGAGTGTACCTTATCCACTTTCATGTCTGCAGGCAACAAACTGTTTAGTATGTTCACTAATTCCACAAGGAGAGGATTTCTCATGACTTGTTTCTCCTTTGCCTTTTCCATAGCTAGGATGCTGAACTTAATTAGGTCTTCTTCTCTCCATGAGTCCAAATTGGATGTGTCAGGTGTCAAACTTGAAAACAATGCTGAGGAGGGAGTGCTATCCATCACTTCTAGCTTTACCTTGGGTAGATCCACAAAAGTTTCATCTTTCTTTTGATCTTTTTCTACTTCTTCTTCTTTCTTTACTTCCTCTTCCATTTTCTCTTCTTCCTCTTCTATTTTCTCTTTTTCCTTCTCATTTGATATGTTTTCAATCAATACATCTTCTTGATGAGTGGGAGGTGTGCTGTTGCATAAGATCTCAGCTTCTTGTGTGCTCACAAAAGCTTCCTCAAACTTATCTAAGTCTGTGTCAATGGTCGCCATGGCTATCTCCACATTATCAATGATAATGGTGCTTTCCTTGAGTGATTCTGACATGGGTGTAGACTTGTCTACCTCTATTTGTACTTCCACTATAGGTTTTGAATCTTGAGGACTTGTAGACTATTCCTTGATAGTCTCTGCTGCTTTTTCTTGCTTACTAGGTACTTGAGAGATGGGCGCAGACATAGGTTTCATGCGCTATTCTAAGAATACCTTCTCAAAGGCCTTCTCTGTTTCCTTAGAAATTAGCTCATAGTCTTTGTTCATGAGATGAAATGTTCTCATCTTTGACCTTAAGTGTGGCTTAACCAAATTCAACAATAGTGACTTTTCTTCAACAGAACATATTGGAAGAGTGGAATCAAGAATTTGTTCCCTCATTCTGAAGTCTTCTTCAGCGGCTTGTCTCTTCAAGGTATCCAATATCTCTCATACTTTATTAGGAATTGTTGTTTTCAATTCAAGAACTGGCTTCTTGAACTTTATCATATGTTTTACAATCATATTATGTATTTCTGATTTATCAATCTCATAGTATGATTCATAAAACTTCCCTACTTGATCAATTCTACCCTCATTAACAATTCGTCTGCTCAATACTTTGAGGCTTGGTCTGAATCTTGCCTTAGGAGGTGATTGAATGTTTTTCTTGCTCCTTGTAGCTCGCGAGGATGGATGACTAGTGCTAGTTTCTTTCTTCCTTTTGGCTATTGGCTTATACTCCGGAGGATCATTAGAATCACTGGTTTCTTTGGGCGTAGAAGGAGTGTCATCAGATATATCCTTCTGACTATCATCTTTTTCAATTTTTATCATCTTCATCTTAGGATCTTCTTGTTCTTCTTCTGCTACTGCGCTTTTCATTTCCAAAGCAATCTTCTCTTCCCTTGCCTTGTCAAGGTCTACTTGGGATACACCATGAATCCTTAAGTTCTTTGATGTTACTTTAGCAATCTTCCTTTTTGTTGCTGCACTATTAAGATTTGCATCTACTTCTCTTGTCTTCTCCCCATATGTTCCCCACCTAGGTTCATTAGGATCTTTGGGGGCTGAAAGTAGTACCTGTGCATATGCTTCAAGGACCTGTTCCTCTACCTCATAGCCAAGTGGATGAATCCACTTAGTTCTTGGTTCAATGACTTCCATACAAGTTGTATTAGTTTCCATCATAAAACAAATTGAATCCTTATACTTTTCCACAATACTTTCTAGAATCTTGTATCTCATTTGCATCTTAGCTCTAAAGGTCTTCAATTCTAATGTTATGTAATCCTTTAGTGTGCTTTCAATGGATGCTTTGTTGGATATTTGAGGCATGGTAGGAATTGACTTGTCCAAATACAAATCTGATATCCTCCCAACAATATGAAGGTACATGTAGATGATTAGTGATCCAAACCTGAATATCTTTGTCTTGTCATGCTTGATGGCCTTGATGTTATCTATCAACTATGCATGCAAGATCTCACACAAGTTGAATTCCCCATCTTCCTTCACTAGTTTGATGGCTGCTAGAATAGTGCCCGTAGACACACTATTCACCCTGTTGGTATGATGAAATCTATACCCCAGTATCATTGACATCAATTTGATGTATGTTTTCTCAATAGGCTTGATGGTCATACCATGCCTATCGCTCCTTGACTTACATGTTAGTTCAACCATCTTTCTGACATCCTTGCTCATAGGAAGGATGACGCCTATTCTAGAAAGGCCTCTCATCTCATGTATCAAGTCATTGGTGATTCTAACTGGTACATCACCAATCCAAAACAAATCATTATGAATCCTGGTCAACAAGATTTTTATCCATTCTATCTCATAGAATTCATATGCCATAGCATACTCAACAATTGGGTGATCATTCCATTTAGCATATTCATCCAGGAATATTTTATCAGGTTTCAACATGGTGTCCATGTGTGCTCTAAGCCTATCCAATCCAACTGGTTCCTTCTTATAGTAGATATATGCCCTAATGTCTTCCACATGCATGACACCCATAGGCGTGTGGAAGAAAGCTCCCTTTAAATCATCTAGGGTTGATTTCAATGGATGTTTCTTGAAAACATATCTCTTCTTCTCAGTGACATCATAAAAAATGGGAGTGGCCATGACTTACTAGTAAACACTTTCCAACTGAGCTCCGAGATAATTTGAAGGCTTTCGAATCGGCGCAACGATCTTAAGGTTTTTGCAACCGACCAAATGCACTGATAATTGTAGAAAATCTCTAATAGATCAATCTCCAAGACTTCACAACAACTTCCAAGGCTCTTTCTTCTCTCCTATCGCTCTAAATTTGAATGCTATGAGAAATCAAATAACTTATGTGTACTTTAAAGTGAAAAATCTGCCATTAATGCAAGTCGTGTAAACCAGGCCATCACTTCAAAATTTGCAACTTGAGTTTTGTTAACAATCAACATGTGTGCTCTTGCACATAGGTACCTCTATACTCCAAAAGCTTAAGTCCAAAGGTGCATACTCTAAGGATGAGTATACCAGCCATGCAGGGGTCTAGAGCTAAATTAGCTCCCCCTATGACCCTGAGGGCCATTCATCCAGATGTAGAGGGTGCATCCACTGCAGATGCATCCAATACATTCTCATTAGTCTTGTCCTTTTTCTCTGACCAAATCATGCTCGCATAATCTGAGGCTTTGAAAAAGTTAACTTCTCCTACGGGATCCAAAATTGGTTCTCCGGCCTTTTTAGTGCTTTCCTAACCTTGCGTCCTTGATCTATAGAACCTTGAGATATGTCCAACCTTGTTAAAAGAGTGACAAATGATTGGAGGTCTTATATTCCTCGGTACATTGACATGAGTCACCATTTTGCATTGCTTTGCTGTGTGACCATTATAGTTACATATCTGGCATGTAATATTCTGAGCACTTCTTACATTTGTCTGATTTTGATTTCTCTAATCTTGTTGAATTCTATTCTTTTTGCTAGTCATGCAATTCATAGCTCTATGACCAAATTTATTGCATGAATAACAGTAGCCATTAAAAGGTTTTACCTCTGTATAGTTCCTCACAATGTGTCCATGCTTGTTACAAGAAAAACAAGTGCATTCTACTTGCTTGCGCTCATTCTTAGGTGGTCCACCATTATCTATGGTTTGATCTTTAGTCTTTTCAGCACCAGTAGAGTCCTTTTGTGAATTCTTTCTTGCTCGCATATCATCCATCTGATTTTGTGCTTCATTGTATCCAATACAACTGGTGTCTCCTTTGGCTCTTGTTGCATACAACTGAGATTCTATCAAATCAAAACTAGTGTGTAATTTGTCAATGTGATTCTTTGCTTCTTTCAATTCAGACTCCAAGCTTTCTTTGCTATTCCTTAGCTCCAAGATTTCCATGTTTGCTTGCTTTATTTCTTCATTCAGCTGAAGGTTCTCTTTGATCTATTCATCATAGACTGCCTGATTATTAGTCAACTTATCATCAAAATCTTCAAGTTTTTCTTTTAATGATTTGTTTTCTTCATTGAGCTTCTTGACCATTGTCCCTAGATCACTGGTAGAGCATTCTTTCAAATCTTTCCTTAGCTTTTTGATGACTAATTGAGCATCACTGAGTTTGTCCTTTAGTTCTTCAGATTCTCTTTCTGACTTGTCTAGATCTTCAAGAGCAGCTTCAAGATTTCTTTTCAGATGTTTCATTTATGCTTTTTCCATGATATCCTCAAGTGGTTAAACTTCTAAGCTAAGGACCAGAGCTCTGATACCAATTGTTAGGAATGGGAACACTGAGAGGGGGGGGTGAATAAGTGTCCACTGTATTTTATCTTTTCACTTTAATCTTTATGTTGAACATAAATGCTTAAGTACTGAAATAAACATTCACATAAACATGAAACATGAAATCAACACATGACACCAATATGATTACGGGGAAACCCAAATAGGTAAAACCCTGGTGGGAATTGACACCCACTAATATTCTACACTAGTGTTTTGTGATCTTTGCTAGAAGATCCTTTACGATGTTAGGAGTAGCTTTACAATGCTTTAAGTACAATAGACCTTGTTAAGGGTTGGACCCTATTAGGAGTCTTTTGCAATCATCCCTATTAGGGGAGAGGACACATTGTCCAAGAGCTCAGTGGTCAAGTGGTGAAGGCTACAACCCTCTGATCTTAGATACACACTATATCTGCAAGATGAACTGTCACAGTGACACTGCTTGTCAGATCAGTTCCTTTGATGCGCTGATGCTTTGACCTCTTGAAAAGATCTAATACATCTTCTAGTGTCTTCTCACACTTCTTCTTTGCTTATCACAACTCTATTTTCACTTCCATACCAAATACAATGGGCGCACCTTATATTTATGCGCTCATACAAAATACATAATTAGGTTGACCCTATAACTAATTACAAATAATGCTTCCAAATGAATTGGCTTAAGTGTGCTTACAATTATACATATAAACATGTCAAAAACCTAAATACAATAGGCACATAGCCTTTACAACATTACATTATAATCGCAAACCAAAATGCTAACTGTTGGCTCCATGCTCTATTCTCTACTGGCACACATTGGCTGTGCAACTTCAACTGACTATAACTTTCTCATCCTTGCACATCTGCTTATGTGTTCATAGACTAAGCAAGAATATAGTCTAGCCAACTTAACTTCTAGGGCACATACCATAATTCATCTGTACACATGTGCGTTGATGCTCTGAGCTGCCAGAACTTTGTATACTGTCCAGTCTTCAACACTTAACTGAATTATGATCTTTACATCAGGTGTGCTGACTCCAAACTACTATATGACTTTGTTTCCATGATGAAAACACTATATCTAGTCATATACTTCAGTATAGACAACTTGCCAACAACCTAGAATAAGACAACAAATTGTAGACAAAGCTTTTGTTAAGTGGTAGCCTCCAATAGCTTATTTTGTTAAAATTAATTTTTATGGATCTTCGCATGGTAATTTAGGAGAATCATGCTTTCACATTTGTATAAGGGATCATTAGGGTGTTATTAAGGATTTTAAAACAACTTCACTTCTTTCAGACACAAATAACATTGTAGAGGTGCATGCTCTTTTAAATGGACTTTCTTTAGTCTAAATATTGAGCTTTCTGAACATTCATATTGATGCAGGAGCATCCTGGGTGTAAGAGCAATCTTGCATCACCCAAAAAAATATTTCAGTTTTTATATTCAATAAGGGCTATCTTGTGCAGAGCTACTATTTATGAAAAGTTACTATTTTTGGTAATTTTTGTATGTGCTCAGAATGATCTGATTTCTTTCTTGGAGGTTCATTTTGGTCATATAAGTCTGCCAGTAAAGTTTCATTGCCAGATCAAGTGTATATTGGAAGATATTGAAGATTTTTGGTATTGGCAGCAGGGTATAGAAACTTTGAACTCAGTTTTGAAGGCTTTAGAGGCCCCGAATGAGGTCAAAAATTTGGGTGACAAGTGCTTGCACCAATCAAGCCTGTAGAGCGCTTCGTGGCATTTCCGAAATGGGGTTATAATAGCCGATCGGGTCAATTGGTGATGACTTATGGTCTTCGGAAGTTGGGCCACCTGAAATGGCAGAAAATAATTTTCTTCAAAATTTTTGTTCGGGTTTCAAAGGTTATCTTGAGCCGACCATGATGTAATAAAATGTAAAATAAAATAATTCTAAGTTTGGTCAGCCTTATTGGCTAAAATTCTGGAACCTTCCCAGGCGGTGGAGATTTGCCTATATAAGGAAGGCTATATTATTGTCTTAGGCAGTTCAGAATAGTTCTGGGTAGTAGATCTAGGCAATAATTAGAGGCTTTTTCCTACAGAATATTGTAAGGGAATGCCCATGTCGCTTTGCATATTGTAATTCTGAAAGTTTGTAATTCCACATTTGTGGAGATAATAAGAAGCCAATTTTTTATTCTTGCATATTGTTGTGGTTTCTCTATTTCTGTTATGTGTTTGTGGTATTAAGGGGAGCACCTTTCATCAAGTGGTATTAGAGCAGGTTTTCTTGAGTGTGTAAATAGATCACCGACTATGAGGTAGTTTGCACTAGGACCGTGGTTAGGGTTTCAGTGCGCATCACAAAAATGCCTCCACGAAGAGAACGTGGTAGAAGAGCTGGTGCTGTGACACTTGAGGTTAGAGAGCTGCAGAGACAAGTGCGAGCATTGCAAGAAGAGATTCACAGAGGAATGAATCTTAATGTCAGAGATGAAAGCGAGGATGAAGCGAGGATTGGGAAAAGACCTAAGATTGAGGTTCCTACATTTTTTGGAAATCTTAACCTAGAGGAATTGATCGACTGGATCAATGAATGTGAGTAATATTTTGAGTATGAAGATGTTGAGGATCCTGATAGGGTCAAATTTGCGAAGGCCAGACTGAAAGGTCATGCGAAGATATGGTGGCAAGAGATTTAGTTGAAGCGAAATAGAAGGGGAAAGGAGAAAATCATGAGATGGGATCGGATGGTGGATAAATTGAAGCGACAGTTCATTCCTGTTGATTATGAGCTTGACCTACTGAAGAAAATGCAGAGTTTGAAGCAAGCAGGAAGATCTGTTCAGGAGTATACAGAGGAGTTCTATCAACTTCTCATCAGAATAGGCCATGCAGAAGTTGATAAGGAGAAATTTGCCCGATACCTTAATGGGTTAAGGCCAAGCATTCAGGAGGAGCTGAATCTAGTTCAAATGAATAGTATTGAAGAGGCATACCAGTTTTCCCTAAAAGTAGAGGAAAAGTTGAACAAGAAGTTTGAGAGCAGACAAAATGGAAGAGATCATGGTGGATGGTCATATGGTGGCCAAAATGAAGATCCGAAAAAGAAGGATGAGGCCAGTAGCAGTCAGAATCAGCGAGGAAATAATTCCAATCGCTTCCAGGATCAGAATAATAGAGATCAGAGAGGAAGAGGAAGAGGACAAGGATCTGGAAGAGGTGGCTTTCATGGAACATGTTTTCACTGTGGAGAAGAAGGTCATAGGGCATTTGAATGTCCTCAGTGCTAAGGCAGAACAGATAGGAGAAATGAAGGCCAGGCCAGAGTTGCACATGTAGATGAAGATGCCAGATCATCAAATTCTGAAGATGCTGAAAGAGGAGAAATGTTGATTAACAGAAGAGTCCTGTTGAGTGGTGAGAATGAACCTGAGCAAAGGAGGAGCCTATTTCGCACCAGGTGCAAGTGTGAAGGTAAATGTTGTGATGTGATTATTGATAGTGGAAGCACTGACAATTTGGTGTCAAATGAGATGGTGACAAAGTTGAAACTCAAGAGACAGAAACACCCACATCCATATCGGATTGCCTGGGTACAGGATGACCACAAGGTCATCGTCAATGAACAATGCCTAGTGAAGTTCAAGATTGGTGGATACCAAGATGAGGTATTGTGTGATATCATATCTATGGATGCATGTCATATGTTGTTGGGTAGACCATGGCAGTTTGACAGATGTGATGTACATGATGGTCGTGCGAATACCTATTCCCTGACAAAGGATGGAGTGCAACATAAGCTAAAACCATTGAAGGAGACTAAAGAAAAGGTATGTGGTAATGCAAGGATAACTTTTGTTGATGGAAAAAATTTCCTAGATGGTATGAGGCATGAGCATGTATGTTTTTCTTTAATTCCAAAAGCTGGTAAAGAGGAAGTAGAAGATGTTCCTATAGAAGTTGCAGATTTGTTGAATGAGTTTCAGGATATTGTATCCGATAATGTGCCTGATGGATTACCACCAGTCAGGAAGATCAGTCATCAGATGGACTTGATCCCAGGAGTGAGTTTTCCGAATAAGGCAGCACACAGAATGACACCTGCAAAAAGTGAGGAGTTGAACAGACAAGTACATGAATTGTTACAGAAAGGATTGATCCGTGAGAGTCTGAGTCCCTATGTTGTACTAGCGGTAGTAGCACCAAAGAAGAATGAAGAATGGAGGATGTGTATAGATTCTAGGGTAATAAACAAGATCACAATCAAGTACAGGTTTCCATTGCCACGAATGGATGATATTATGGACTGTTTGAGTGGAGCTGTGTATTTTTCAAAGATAGATCTGAAAAGTGGATATCATCAGATTCGGATCAGAGAAGGAGATGAATGGAAGACTTCCTTCAAGACAAAGGAAGGACTGTATGAGGGGTTAGTCATGCCTTTTGGGCTAACCAATGCACCGAGCACTTTCATGCGGCTCATGAACAAGGTTCTAAAAGAATTTCTGGGTAAGTTTGTCATTGTTTACCTAGATGATATTTTGATCTTTAGTAAGACATTGGATGAGCATATGATGCATATTCGTATGGTATTTGAGAAGTTGAGAGAAGAGAAATTGTTGATTAATTTGAAGAAGTGCAGTTTTGTGAAGAAAGAGTTGGTGTATTTGGGGTTTGTAGTTTCAAGAGAAGGTCTAAAAATAGACCCAGAGAAGGTACAGGCTATCCTTGAATGGCCTACTCCAAGGAGTGCTGCTGAGATAAGATCTTTTCATGGTTTGGCTAGCTTTTATAGAAATTTCATCAAAAATTTTAGCAGTATGTGTGGACCCTTGACTGAAACAATGAGAGGGGATAGAAAAGAGTTTAAGTGGACTAGTGGGGCAGAAAAGAGTTTTCAATTGTTGAAATAAAAAGTTACAGAATAACCTGTTTTAGCACTTCCAAATTTTAATAAGGTGTTTCAAGTAGATTGTGATGCTAGTGGTACTGCAATAGGAGCTGTTATGAGCCAAGAAGGTAAACCTGTTGCTTATTTCAGTGAGAAGTTAAATGATGCCAAGAGGAAATATTCTGTTTATGATCAAGAATTTTATGCTATAGTTCAGGCATTAAAGAAGTGGAGACATTATCTGCTTCCTAAAGAGTTTGTTTTGTATACTGATCATCAAGCTTTGCAATATTTGAATAGTCAAGAAAAATTGAATCAAAGGCATTTGAAATGGGTTGAGTTTTTGCAGAGTTATACATTTGTTTTGAAACACAGGAGTGGAAAGTCTAATAGGGTTGTAGATGCTCTTAGTAGAAGGCAACTATTGCTGACAGAAATGCAGATTGAAGTGGTTGGGTTCAAGGAACTCAAGAATTTGTATCCAGAGGATCCTAATTTTGGTGAAGCTTGGAAAGCTTGTACAGAACCTGTTACTCTAGACAGGACAAAATGGCTGGATTTCATCATCCAGGATGGTATGCTATTCAGAGAGAGTCAGTTGTGCATTCCACGAAGTTCTATGAGGGAGAATCTCATCAAGGAGAAGCATAGTGGGGGATTGGCCGGACATTTTGGTTGTGATAAAACCCTTTCTTTGGTTAGTGAGAATTATTATTGGCCACAGTTGCAGCAAGATGTGAAGAAGTTTGTACAGAGTTGCAGAGTATGTCAAATGGCGAAAGGAGTGAAGCAGAATACAGGGTTGTATCAGCCATTACCTATACTAAAGAAGCCTTGGGAGGATATCAACATGGACTTTGTTCTTGGTTTACCGAGGACTCAGCGGGGACATGATTCAATTTTTGTGGTGGTTGACAGATTTTCAAAGATGGCACATTTCATTCTCTGCAAGAAGACTAATGATGCTATTCATGTAGCAGAATTGTTTTTCAGAGAAGTAGTGAAACTTCATGGTTTGCCAAAGACCATAGTTTCAGATCGGGACACTAAGTTTGTTGGATATTTTTGGCATACATTGTGGAAGAAGTTGAAGACAGATTTGAAGTTCAGTTCATCACATCATCCACAGACTGATGGACAGACAGAGGTGGTGAATAGGAGTTTGGGAAATTTGCTGAGATGTTTGGTTGGAGATAAGCCAACAAGATGGGATTTGATTTTACCACAGGCGGAATTTGCATACAATAATTCTGTCAATAGGAGCACTGGTAAATCACCATTCCAGATTGTATATGGAAGTAGTCCAAGAAATGCATCTGAATTGAGGAAGATAGATAAAGGAGAAATAAGTAGTGCTGAAGCTGAGGATTTTGCAGAACACTTGAAGAACATCCATGGGGAGGTGAGGAAGCATATTACCAAGATGAACGCACAGTATAAGGCTAAGGAAAATGAGAAAAGGAGGTATAAGAAATTTCAGGTTGGTGATGAAGTCATGGTTCATTTGCGGAAGGAGCGGTTTCCAGTTGGTACATATAACAAGCTGAAAATGAAGAAGTTTGGACCATGTAAGATACTGAAGAAACATGATTCAGGAAACGTATATGAGGTAGAATTGCCTACTGAGCTAAATATTTCACCAGTGTTTAACATTTCAGATCTGACAGAGTATCATGAAGGAGGTGTTGAAGATGACATCATAGCAGCACAGTGGAGTATTCCAGCAACTAGTTCAGACACTAAGGAGATCGAAGATATACTGGATAGTCGTGTTGGGAAGCACAAGGAATAGGACATATGAAGAATATCTGGTCAAGTGGAAAGGATGACCTGTTGAAGATTCATCATGGCTGACAAAGGAGGAGGTTAGCTGTCTTGGTTTTCCTCTGCACACCTGAGTTGTGATAGGGTCACTTCTCAAATTACCCCGGGTGTCTGATGCAGGAGCATCCTAGGTGTAAGAGCAATCTTGCATCACCCAAAAAAATATTTCAGTTTTTATATTCAATAAGGGCTATCTTGTGCAGAGCTGCTATTTATGGAAAGTTACTATTTTTGGTAATTTTTGTATGTGCTCAGAATGATCTGATTTCTTTCTTGGAGGTTCATTTTGGTCATATAAGTCTGCCAGTAAAGTTTCATTGCCAGATCAAGTGTATATTGGAAGATATTGAAGATTTTCGGTATTGGCAGCAGGGTATAGAAACTTTGAACTCAGTTTTGAAGGCTTTAGAGGCCCCGGATGAGGTCAAAAATTTGGGTGATGGGCACTTGCGTTGGTCAAGCCTGTAGAGTGCTTCGTGGCATTTTTGAAATGGGGTTATAATAGCTGATCGGGTCAACTGGAGATGACTTATGGTCTTCGAAAGTTGGGCCACCTGAAATGGCAAAAAATAATTTTTTTCAAAATTTCTGTTCAGGTTTCAAAGGTTATCTTGAGCCGACGATGATGTAATAAAATGTAAAATAAAATAATTCTAATTTTGGTTGGCCTTATTGGCTAAAATTCTGGAACCTTCCCAGGCGGTGGAGATTTGCCTATATAAGGAAGGCTGTATTATTGTCTTAGGCAGTTCAGAATAGTTCTGGGTAGTAGATCTGGGCAATAATTCGAGGCTTTGTCCTACAAAATATTGTAAGGGAATGCCCATGTGGCTTTGCATATTGTAATTCTGAAAGTTTGTAATTCCACATTTGTGGAGATAATAAGAAGCCAATTTTCTGCTCTTGCATATTGTTGTGGTTTCTCTGTTTCTGTTATGTGTTTGTGGTATTAAGGGGAGCACCCTTCATCACATATAGAAGGAGATTCAACTTTAATCATCAATGCATGTAAAGGAAGAATAACCCACAATTGGAAAATTAAATATATTTTAGAGAAAATATGGGTCTTGTTAGACACATTCAATAGCTTCTTGATATCTCATGTTTCTAGGGAAGGGAATAAGGTAGCCGATTTCCTAGCCAATCTAGGTTGTGATGGTACAAAACTTGATTCAACACTAAATCTAGGTGATTTAAATAACTTCCCTCAGTTACAAAAGATTATTTCTTAATAAATGACATTTGTCAAATATGAGTCACACTCATGATTAATTATACAAAGAATATTGGGAAATATTTATTCTCCCCTGCTTTTAGTGCAATTTGAAAGTTTAATTTTTTAATCATCATTCTAAAGTTACCGACCATGAGCACATGTTGGTATATGACAACATCAAAAGGTCATTGGAATGACAAAATTTCAGTCATGTTCAAAAAATTCCCTACAAAATTATGGATATGCATTGGGAAATGACCTAGTTTATTGCATTCAACAGATGGTTCATGCATAACTCAAAGAAAAGCCCAAGGCCTTCAGTGTCATGTAAGCTGATCAAGAATATTAGCTAAGAAGTGCAATTTCTAAAAATCAAGAATAGTAGCCGAGAAGTGTGATTTTTGAAATTCTGAATAGTGGCTAAGAGTTGTGATTTCTGAAAATCAGGAATAGTAGTTGAGAGGTACAAATGCTGATAAGGAATAGTAGCTGACAAGTGCAATTTTTAAAATTTTAAAAAGAGTGGATGGAAAAGCCGATCGAGAATAGTAGCTAAGAAGTACAAATTTCAAAAATCGGGAATAGCATATGAGAAGTTGGATTTTTGAAATTCTGAATAGTAGTTGAGAGTTGCGATTCTTGAAAATCAGGCATAGTAGCTAAGAGGCGTGAATGTCGATTGGGAATAGTAGTTGACAGGTGCAATTTCCAAAATTATGAAAAGATTGGATGGAAAAGTTGATCAAGAATAGTAGCTGAGAAGTGCAAATTCTAAAAATCAAGAATATAGTAACTCAGAAGTGCAATTCCCAAAATATCAAAAGTGGGAACTCATAAAGGTAGTCTCTGAAATTTGCAACGTGGAAGATGGTATGCAATTCACAATTTCACATTTTCATCCTCCACAATTACAATTCTTTAAAAAGTAATGAACGTAAGAAAATATTTTCTTCTTAAAAAAAACTCCTTTAAAAACACTTAACAATGAAAAAAGTTAGCTTAAAATTATAATATAATTACCTAGGTGCATAATCAAAGTGGTATCAAGGAGTATAGTGTAATTGTTGAATTGTGATTAACAAAAACTACTAAATAATATATATATATATATATATATATATATATATATATATATATATATATATATATATATATTTGAAAAAGATTAAAATTGTAAAATAAATTTTAATAAATAAAATAATATTATTCTTTAGCAAATATTATAATTTTTTAAAAATAATTCTAAAATAAAATGAAAAATATCTTAAATACACAAAAATGAAAGTAAATCAAGTAAACAAAATAAATTTTAATTAAACATCCTCTCATTTCTCTTCTCTTCTCTTGCTTTCATACTCTATGATGGATCATAAATTTAATTTCAAATAAGAAAAATCCATTTTATCAAATGAAGAAAATATTGACTAAACTTTTTAAATTATTTTAAAGTAAAAATAATTTTTTTAAAATAAATAAATAACTCAAAATTTTAATGAATATATCATGTTTTAGCTTTGCATTAATATTAATATAAATAATACAATATTCAAAAAAAGAAGGGTTGTATAAAGACACACCCATAAGTATTTAGGATATCTATACTAACTATCACAAAAAGACATTTTATTAAATTCAATATGTAGATAACACCTAAAATAATAGAATAAAGGGATAAATGATTTTGAACTAAAGCTATGGGCTGGAAAGGTTTGACGTCACACACATGAGACCTTATGTCTAAGGTAAACATTTAACAAAACACCCCAACAAAGTTTGAACCTTGATGACAAGAATGAAATACCACAACTTAACCGTCACACTATGTCGATATTGACAATTGAAAGTAACGTTATTACTATTTCTTACCTTTCAAAAACAATTGTTAAAATAAAATAAATATTATTTCTTGTGTCTTATCCATTCAATTCCACGTTTATCCTTATGTATTTAATATTTCTTTATAAGATTTGTTTTACATAAATCATTAACATTTAAATAACTCTCACAAAAGACAATTCATTAACATATATTCAATAACTTAAACACACCCAAAATTTAATAAAATAAGGCTGCAAAGTAGCGAAGTTCCCGCCAAAATAATTATAAATGTTTTCTATTATAAAGTAGAAGAGAATTAAATTTAATGATTATAAATGGTTTCTTTACAAATTATTATATGTCAAAATTATTAAGATAATACAATTATAGATATTACAATATATTGATCTTTTTTTATATTTTATATTTTTAATACGTCTATTTCATTCATAATATAATAATTATTAAATAAAAAATTATAGAATGATATTTATTTATGTAGATTTATATGTGAAAGGTAATAATTGAAATATTCATTTCTATGTACGAGTATCTATATAAATATAATGAAATCTTTTTAAAAATACTTATTTATAATTTATTAAAAAATTATAATTATTTATTTATATATATATTTTAAAAATAAATAATAATTAATTATTTCTATATTATATTATTTAATAATCTTAAAAATAAAAAATATTATTTAAAAATTGTTCAATATAATTGACTATTCTGAATCATGTTTATAAAAAAATTAAATATAAAAAAATTTAAATTAAATAATAAAAGAAATATAAAAATCTAAATTTAATTTGTGAAATTAATTTTTTTTAAGTTTTTAGTTAAAGTAAAGTATGAGAAGGGCCAAATATTTCCGAAAAAATGGCTTAATATAAAAATCTAAATTTAAATTGTGAAATAAAAAATTATTAAGTTTTTATTTAAACGTGAACTATAGGAAGGGAACAATATTTCTGAAAAAGGGGCTCTTATCGCTCCAAGTTCTCAACCAATCAAAATATAGAAAAATAATTTCCAAAATATGTTTTGTTAAAAAATTGCATGTATACTTTAGTTTATATAAATATTTTTAGAATAAGAAAAAAATATAACATTTAATTGGTTGAAATTGATTAGTTTAGTCACTAGTTAAATTTGGTTGATGCCTATAGTTCTACAGCCTATGATAGGAACTAAAAATATTGTTATTATTTCTTATCTTTCTAAAATAAAATAGAGTTTATTTCTCGCCCTTTATCCTTTTAATTCCACCCTTATTTATTCTGTTTGAATTTTAAGCAAACCATTGTCCACCAAGAAGATTTCCAATCTTTTAATTATTAAGAAGAAAGAAACATGCATCTAAATTTTTTGTGAGGGGGCCTTGCTTATCCTCAATTATGTAACAATTTGATTCAAAAATATATGGAAAATCTACATTACAAACAAAACAACCGACACTTGTTTATTTTGTTGACAGTTTTTGTAGAGTGAGTTGAAGTTAAAATTAAAGGGCATACACTGTATTTGTAAACGTAAAGGAGTAGTGCCAAATGATAATCAATCTAAATCATTATGAATTCATTCCCTCAGATCACTAACAAGGACTCTATTATTCTTTGTATTAGCTTACATGGCCAATTCTTTTGAATTTGTGTTGTCACTAAGCATTGCACCCAAATATGGCTAAGTGTAGAACCTAGCAATCCTGTGAAACATGGGACTGTAAGATTTGATGAAAAATAAATCTATTAAGCCCAAGAAACCTGCATGCAAAAACCTGTCACAAGGAAGAAATCTGTAGGAAATAAACAAGGGTTTTGCTCTGACAATATGAAAGTTTTTATTATTAGCCAAAAGAATCAATGCAAATATACAATGGATCAATCCTTATAGAAGGAGATCGAAAAACCTAATGGGAAACCCTAATAGGTAAATAGGCATTTAATAATTAGATTTAATTATTAAATGACTAATTCAAGTGCATAAAGGGAAATATTAAGAGGTAGTAAAGTTAATTTAATCAATGTAATTAAATTAATTCTTTACTCTAACACCCCCCCTTAAGATGAGCAACAATGCAACTATAAACAATGCAAGAAAGAAGCAAAGGAACTACAATGCTGCGTGAAAATTTAGGTCCCAGCAACATGGCCTGATGAGGTACCCAATCACAACCAAATCTCTATGAAATAGAGAAACAGGGAAAACCACATGGGAAAAACCCTCCTCCAAAAAGAGATAGAAAGATGCGGAAAGAAAAAAAAAAGAAAGGAAGGTAGGCCTCAATGAGACCCCCCAAGGACAACTTCCTTCACCCCAAGCATAGAACATAGTTGAAGATACCCTGGGGACGTAAAAGGCTTAGTGAAGATGTCAGCAACCTACTCCAAAGTGGAAACATACTCCAAGCTGAGAGAACCATCCTGAATCGGCTTCCCAATTGAAATGCATATGGATCTCAATGTGCTTGGTCAGCTGATGCTCAACTGGGTTGTGGGAAATATGAATGGCACTCTGATTGTCACACCGAAGAAGAGTGGAACTATCAAGAGGAAACCCAAACTCTATCATCAATTGTTGAAGCCATAAAACCTTCTGACTAGCTAGCACAACTGCTCGATACTCCGCCTCTGTAGATGATAATGCAACAATAGTCTGCTTATTGCAAGACTATGTGATAGGACCAGAACCAAGACAAAAAAAAAGAGCCAGAACAAGACTTACATCCATCTATATGACCACCCCAATCAGCATATGTGAAAACAATAATGCAAGGATCTCTTGATGTATAGTGAATGCCATATGAAGTAGTGCCCCGAATGTACCTCAAAATATGTTTGACAACTTGCTAATGACTCTCATGAGGATCATGGGAGAATCGAGAGACAATGCCAACAACAAAGGAAATGTCAAGATGAGTGTGTGTCAGGTACAACAAACTACCCACAACTCTCCTGTATAAGTTGGAGTCAATGGAAGGAGTACATAAAGTGGTAGACAAAAGAACACCTGATTGAAAAGGTGTGGGAGCAGGCTTGCAATCAAGCATGCTAAATCTCTGAAGCATGTCAAGAGCATACTTCTGCTGGTGTATGAAAATACCATCCAAAGACTGAATAACCTGTAGGCCCAAAAATTAGTGTAGAAGTCCAAGATCTGTCATCTCAAACTGCTCCATCAATGCTCTCTGAACACTCTGAATCATAGAAGATGAGCTACCTGTGATGATGAGATCATCAACATACAACACAAGTATCACAAGATCAACCCCATGACGTTGAATGTACACTGTAGGATCAGAATTATAATGGGTGAAGTGTGAGGCTAGCAAGAAAGAGTCCATCTTCTCATACCAAGCCCGAGGGGCTTGTTTGAGACCATATAATGACCTCCGAAGTCTACACACAAGAGAAGAGTCCTACACAAAACCCTGAGGTTATTTCATATAGATCTTCTCATGTAGATCCCCATTTAAGAATGCACTCTTCACATCCATCTAATACACTGTCCAACCCTGTGAAGTTGTAAGAGAAAGTACCAGGTGAATAGAATTCATCTTGGTGATAGGAGAAAAGGTCGCAAAGTAATCAATATCTCCACTTGAGAAAAGCCCTTCGCAACAAGATGTGCCTTATACCGATCAATAGAACCATCTACATCATACTTGGTATGGTACACCCACTTGCACCGAACCAACTTTCTTCCTTTTGAAAGAGTACAAAGATCCCAAGTGTGATTCTTCATCAAAGAAGAGTACTCCTCATCCATAACCTTATCCCACTCAGGATGTCCTGTCGCCTCTGAAAACTTTTGAGGATCATCTGAAATAACATGCCAGTACCAGATAGTTGAGCATGAGTATGATGGGTATCTAAAGGATCTCCTGCCAAAGAACCAACAACACTGACTGTATCCCAAGCCCACTTGGGCACTCACGGAATATCTGGTGGAGGAGGGGAAGGTGGATCATCATCTAAATCATCCTTAGAGGATATAGAATCCTAAAGAGGAGAAGATGAAGTACTAGGAAATGAGGGAGAATTTGGTGATGGAGGCTCCATCTGAGGATAGTTCTCATCAAACTATACATCTCGCCGAAAAAATGTACCTTTGAATTTTTCTGATGAAAATATCCATAGATCTGGATAGAAATCATAGGTAAAAAATCTTGCAAGTCAAAGTACGGTGCCCGTGAGGGTTTGAAGTTCTTCCTTTTCAGATCTACCAACACAGACATTGGTTCATGCACGACGAACAAAGGAATAAGGTGCAAGTTTGGTAAACGACACCGGGAAGGACACCATTGTAAATGATGCCCAAAAAATTCCCTTTCACATGCAGCGCCTAAAAAGTGCTAAATTTTTTTTGGCAGGCAAAAAAGAAACAAAAAATAATGTCCTATAGAGAATACCAGATTTGAAAAACTCTAACCAAAACCTCTCAAATTAGCTGAAAAATCCCAAATTTCTTCTATCAAACCCTTGCTCATTTTTTTTTCAAACATGAACAAGCTACAACAGATCCAGCTCTGATACCATGTAAAATTTGATGAAAAACAAATCTATTAAGCCCAAGAAACCTGCATGCAAAAACCTGTCACAAGGAAGAAATCTGTAGGAAACAAAAAAGGGTTTTTCTCTCACAATATGAAAGTTTTTATTATCATCCAAAAGAATAAATGCAAATATACAATGGATCAATCCTTATAGAAGGAGATTGAAAAACCTAATGGGAAAGCCCAATAGGTAAATAGGTATTTAATAATTAGATTTAATTATTAAATGACTAATGAAAGTGCATAAAGAGAAATCTTAAGAGGTAGTAAAGTTAATTTAATCAATGTAATTAAATTAATTCTTTACTCTAATAGGGACTACTTTCAAGTTGTGGGTAACCTATTTGAAAGTAGACCTCTAGATTAGGGGGCGACTTCCCCTTGAATCACCTTGAAACTTGACTAACTTATTGAGGGAAAGGGAGAGAGTGCGTGGAAATAAATGACTGAAACTAACTTAAACTAGGTGATCCACTGAAATGATAAGAGATTCACAATTGAAACCAGCTTACAAGACAACTTAAAAACAAAACCCCAACACACAGCTTGACTCTTTTGTATTGAACTTCTCAGAATTAATAAGGTACTTAGGATATGAGAAGGGAAGAAGTTTCCACAACCCAAAACCCAATTCTGTACACAAATTGAACCTTTAACACACAAAACAACCTTCTGAATATTTTCTTGAAATAATATGCAGATTAAGGATAAAAATATCACAATAATCTTAACATACCTCAAAGAAAACTCAAAAAACCAAAGAGATAAGGAGGACCACTTTTTGAATTCACTGCAAAGAAGGTAAGTACAAAACTGTGTATCTCATAGCTACAACACTCTCATAGAAGTGAGAAAGAATGAAGAGCTAACCTCAATCACCTAAGTGAGAGGTATATAAAACAAAACCTAAGAATCTGCATTCAAGTCCCTCAACCTCGCCAAAAATTGAAAAATTTTGAATTTAGGCCCATGAAGATACCTCTTAAGTCTGGATGTCAGATTCTTGGATTTGTAGGGGTAGGGGAAATCCTTTCAAAAAATGGGCTATTAACTCCTTATCCCTTTTTTATCATGCTATATAAATGATATTTGACAAAGATTTATAAAAACATCATTTGTCTATATCTTACAATGATATAAGCAATGATTTTCATTTAAATATTTAACTACCCCTAATCCATGCTTTTAAATATACGTGGATCCTAATTATATTTATGAATAGTCCTCAACCCAATTTAATTTAATAAAAAGGGGAAAATATATTCAAAAATATTTACATCTTTTAAAATAAAATCCACTTATCATAAATAGCACCTAGCATCAAATTAAAACATTAATTAAAGCTCTCAACCCAATTTAATTTAAAAAAAAGGGGAAAGAATATTAATTAAATGTTTTGAGAAATCGATCCAAAGAAAATGGAAGATGTCAAAGACATCTACCCTTCACTGCTAGTAAAGAAAGTTGCCATCTGTGAACTCTCCTTCTGCTTATGAACTCCAGCTTGAAATGGAAGCTTTGGGCCTTTTCCTTCTTAATATGGCATCACGGTTTTTTGAGGTAGGTTTCATTTTCTTCTGGCTTCTCATCCTCTCTGCATTTGTTGATGTTTATGTTGTGAATTCTCTGCATTTTTTAACACTTTTTTTGTCTGTCCTTGCTTGAGGATTAACTAAGAAACTCTTGATATCCTATGATTTGTGTATTGCTACCGTTTATGGCATCATATATATTCATTTCTTGCATGTATCGACATATTAATTCGCTACTATCTGTATTTCAAGGGCATAATTTTCATGCTTCATTTGAATTACTTGATTGTCTATATCGCATAGATTGTCTTGATCATTGATTTCAGTTCTTTATTAGTTCAAATTCTATTATATATGTTATTTTCATGCAATGTCTTCCGGATAACCAGTGAGCTACTAAGCTAGGGTACTAATATGATTTCATTGAGCGTGACCCCTTTTGATTTTTTTGTTTGATACTATGACACCATACATATCTATTGCGTTGAACCTGTGAGCAAGCTATGATGTAAATTTGGATGTTTGTTTTCCTTATGGGCCATGAGCTAGAGCATCATTGCTTTATGGGACTCATGACGCATATAACTTGGCAACAAACATGTCTATTACCTTTCTCAGCACATGCCCTAGGCTATTCTGATGTTGTTACTGTGACATTATCATTGCTTTGTATGGGCGTTGTTGTTATTTTCACTAGTATTATTACTGCGTGTTTATTGCTAGTAGTATTCATGCTTTGTTTGATGATGCCAGCCTGTGAATGTAGATTCTTATGTTTTCTAGTATTTGTTTTTGCATCTCCCTATGATGAAGGCCCATGAGTTTTTCTGAGGCATCAATGCATGTATATTCATTGCTTGGGGAGGCTCGATGACCCACAGCTAGGGCATTAATGCATTGTTCTCTATTTTGAACCTTGGTGACCCACGGGTTAGGGTACGGTGTTAATCCATGGCATCGTTGAATTGTTGTTGTATGCTATCTATTGCTAATGAATGTCATTGTGTATCACTGACTGTATTCAAAGCTTGTTGTTTTGATTTTTGTAATGTCTTCTTGCTGGATGATCACATGGATAACCGCAAGCCATAGCTTGTCCTCCATCTCTATTGTGTTTCATCTAGATGAATTCGGTTCATTCTTGATGAATGACACCATGTGTTACTATTATTTTTTTGTCATTGTTTCAGATTCTATGCAGCCTGTGATCTATCTAGAGTATATTGCAATGTTTATTTCTATGCTCATGCCCTATCAATACTGTTGTGTCATCATTTACTTACTTCTATTTTCTCCGCTCATGAATAGCCTGTGAGCTTTAGGTTTGATACCCTATCTTTCTATTGATGTTTCTTTCTCTCCTTTTCTCACTACTACATTTCTTGAGCACATTGGTAGCATGTATCTTTCATCCTTTTGTGTTTGCAAGGGCCTGTGAGCCTCTTAGAATTGATGCCATTGATACTTGAAAAACTATGAGCCTCATGTCACTGCTTGATCTATATTATTGTATCATTGATCCTCTGCCTTTTAGGTGGCACCATGATTTCTCCATTAAATTTTGTAGGCATCAATGCTTACACCATGTATCTATGAATTCTTCATTGTTCCACGCTTGAGATCCATTTGATGACACACTATTTAGTGTTCATTTCTTTGACACATGCACCACTGGCTAATTCATGTTTATTGTAATTTCAAATGTCATTATTTACTAGTTCCATGTTGTGCCCTCTATCTTGATTGCATATTTTCATGATGTTGCTCCATCATTTGATTATGTGCTTTTTATTTTGTGTTGATCTCTATTTTTTACTTCCATGCTTTCTTCTACTTTCATGATTTGATGACTGCTTCATGGATATTTCTTATTCACTGAGCTTACATTTCACTGCTATTGTCTAGACAATAGAAATCCTTGAGGATGTCGCTCTTTTTAGGGAGGGCCATCCTCATGGGATTTCTATTATCTGGTTGAGGGAAAGCAATAGTGTCAAAGCTTCTTCTATATCTACACATGGAACAAACAGGTTAGTGAAAACATGGTATCTTCTTTTCCTTCTTGCAACATCTTCTTGGGTGCACATGCCCTATAGCATAGCCCTTTTAGAAGTGTATGGTTGACTATGTACATGCATGATTAAAGATGGAGGTGAGTTGTATGTTATCATGTAATGCTTAGATCCTCTAGATCTAACCCCCATCTCTCTCTTTTCTTCATATAGGTTCTGGACAAGATCACACTGGAAGACACCTCAGATCAACACCCATCTTTCTAGGCAATGTTTGGTACCCTGTACTTTATGTTCATCCTTTTGTGTATGTCTATATTCATGCATATCTTTCTAAAATTTGGCTATGCTCATGACCTGTGTGAGCTCAGATGATATTGACTTTGATTTTCTTTCCTTGTATAGTACATGTAAGACATTGACATATATATATGTAATCTCTAGATGCAGCAGTTTATTTTCCTTTGCATGTATCTTATCATGAATGAACGCAAACTTAAGCAAGATCTTCTAATAACACAAACTAGGGTACTATAGCTTCATCTAGTAATTAGGTCACCAATCCAAAAATGAGTAAAAATATGGTAACATTCTAGCGACCTCAACTGGGTGCTTGCCTGCTAGGCACCATTAACTAGTTGCCTTTACATCCATTGGTCATAGAGTCTTTTAAGCCTTAAAACTGAACTTGGCTCCCAACAAAACAAACTCCTTCTCTCCAACAAAACTGAAACTCAAATTGAAAACAAGCTTGTGTTGAAGCACTTAGGGAAGACAAATCTAAAACTCCTATCCTAGCCTACTCTAACCAGTATTAGAAAACTGGTCAAACAAATCCATTGACTGGACTATTGAAATAACTTCCCATTCTCCTCAGGGTATTATAATTTTCACACTTAATGTCAACAAAGTGGATAAGGAACATAAAAACATACTGTACTACCTGGCATATCAACTTTTTAAATTGGTAGTCTAGATCACTAACCTCAATTAGATCATAGGTGTTGTCTTTCTAGCGAGGTTTATAAGATTGAATAAGCTCCTGGTCACCAAGAAATAGACTTCTAACAACACCTTCCATTGAATCCTTGAGTATGGATGTCCCACTTGACCCCACCTGAGCAAGGTATCTAATAGGACATCCCCTTGAGAGTATGAAACTAGGCCTTTGTTTCTCAATATGCATCTTATTAATAACCTTAGCATGTTGATCAAAATTATGCTCCTCCATGATGGTTTTTCATACCAATTCTTCTTCTGGGGTTAGAGGATCATCCTCTTCTTCAGTTGGAACATCCAATAGCTCATCAAAGCTATCAAATTGCATTAGGCCTTTAACAATCATTGGTCCCTCCTCATGGTCTAGGAAATATGATCCTTGAGACTCATCCACCACTTTATTGCAGATAGGTTTAGATTCTACAATTGGGACAACATTAACCTCCTAAAATTCAAACTCTTTCTCAAGAACATGCAAGCTATTATCTATTTCATGAGGATGAGGAACATCAACAAGACTTGAGAAGAAATCATCAATTATAGAATCAAAATCTTCATGTTGTTCCAAGTTAGCAACAATTATATCATCTTTCTTATCATAATTAGTGATCTCAACTGGTAAATCCTGCATTACCTCCTCTTGCTCAATATAAGAAGGCATTTCCTCAAATAGATCAGCTGGGGCCTCACCTTCTTCACTTGCTCCCTGATCCTTGTCTTGTTTCTCTAATCCATCATTATGTAACAAATCTACTTGTTCCTCATGATCATCATGAAAAAGTACACCTCAAAGATAAGATTCATCCTCTTCCCAGTGGCTTGAAATGCTATGAGGTGTAGGGGTCTCTTTAGAAATTGGATCATAGGGATTTATCTACTAGAGGATGGGCTCATTGTCACTTAGGAAGTCAAACCTTTTAGGTGTCTCTTTTGTAGGAATAGAATGGAGTGGTTGGAATTCTAGGATGGGGTCATGAGTAGGCTCTAAAAATGTATGGAGGTTAGGCCCCTGTTGGCTAAGATTATGACCTAAAGGAAAAATCCTAAAGCTGGAATTTCAATAGAAGTGATAGGGGACTTACCGGGAAAGAAAATTGGAATTTAAACCTTGTGATTCTCCTGTCTAGTCTACAAAGCCTCCAGGTCCTCCTCTTCCAGTCTTGCATCTCCTTGGGACTTTGGACACACAAGAGTAGCCTCCTTTTGTAGCACTTTAGGCTTCTCCTCTTGGATCTCCTCTTTAAAAATACTTGGCATTTCAAAACATGGATACATGGTCCATGAGGGTCTCCAAGACTACATTAAGTTTTCATTTCCCTCTGGTGGATCTGGTGAACTTTCTTGTACTGGGGCAGCAATGACTACTTGATCTCCTTGCCTTGGTGCTTGTGCCAACAAATATTTAATCAATTCATCCTTTTCTACAATTTGTCTAGCAAGTGTCTCTTGCTCATGATCATGGAATTCATCATTTTATGCTAACTCTTTTCAGAGATCCTTCTCATTTTTTGTAGCTGTCAGATAGATAACCCTTATTAATTCTTTATGATCCTCAAGATTTTTCACATAGATCTTCTCTTGTGTCAAGATCACTTAGTTCTTTTCTTCAAGGGTCTGCTCATGAATGACCATCTTACCCTTTAGCTTCCTTGAGGAGGCCACCACATCCATATACTGCCTTGAGATCTCTTCTTTCTAAGCCCTCATCTCCACATAGAATTTCATGAAAGATCTCATTTCTTCTTGAAAATTTTCTAACCAATCATTAGAGTTCATAGCTGAAGTGGTGTTGGACTGATTCTGAGGATTGTAATTGTGACTCTCATAGGGTGGTTCATATGAATGCTGCCAGGATAATTGATGCTCGGTGGAAGGGTATGTTGGTGCATGTTGGTAACTAGCTATTGATGGGCCTTTTTGGCTATATGCTACTGCTTGGCTAGCCTGATATGGCATGAATGATGGCACATGGGTAGCTTTCTAATGATATTGTTGGATATTTTCCAGCAAGCCAGTGCTAACTATATGTTTTTCATTGATGACAACATATGGTAAGTAGCATGCATGGAAGACTTATGCAATAATATTTGAGTATATGTAGCATGGACATGTTATCAACATGATATCATGGATGCAAAGGTTAATTGTCTATACAGATAATTATGTACCAACTTGTGTCGGTAGTGTTCCTGACAAAGTTACAAGTAGTGTTTTGTGTGTGATATTCTGTATAGTTATCATGAAGCCTTGCACCTTTGGATATGTGATGGAGACATGTTAGTGTTTCTCCATTCATGGAAGCAAAGTTTGATGTGTAGTAGAAGTGAAGTTACATAGTCATTATTCACTAGTTGCAGTTTCTTGAGTTTATCCAGAAGAGCTGACAGAGATTATATTGGTACAAGAGTTGTGCCTATCATTATGATATGCGTTCTTGGATTAGTGATTAGTGAAGAGTAAAGAAGGTTTGGTTAAGAGTGCATGACGTAATTCAGCTTGAGGAGAAAGTATTAGTTAAATTGGTGGAGCTGACACTATGTAGCATGCATCTACACTTATTAATTTGGACAGGTCCCAGGTTGTGTTGCGTGCTTAGTAGAGTTGAAAGAGATGTTGTTGGATGGTGCAGGGGAACCTAGAGAATAGGGCCCTCACCATTGCTACAATTTTGCTGTGCTTTTCTCTAAGTGAGCCTTGTAAACAAAACAAAGGTTCGAGGACCATCTTTTGTAAGTGGCAATGATAGTTAAGGGTCTAAAGGTCTTAGGAGTTCCTTGTTTGGCCTTAGAAGCTAATTAGGTACCTCTTAGAGTGAGATCATTTTAAGATGTCAGAGGTAAATTTTAGGATTTTTGAAGTTATTTTGAATTGGAATCAATCATCCAACACTTAGATTCCCACTAAGAGGAGTCATAAGTTTTAGAAAGCCTAGACTTAGTCTATTTGACAAGAAATTGCAAAAGTTGTAAAAGTTGCAAAGTGCAACTTTGCAACTTTGAAAATGTTGCTCAACAACATTTGGTCATGCCATCCTATAATGGTGGATTTAACTTCTAGTGTGATGGAAACCCTAGAAATGATGGTAAAAGACCTAAGAGACCATATTTTAACTTAAGAGACCCTAATATTGCTAGTACGTGTGTGATGGAGTATGGACAGGAGACTATTGTAACTATTCTGTATGTGGAAAGTATCACAGTGAATGAAATGAAAGCTTTTGTGAGCTAAGTTTGATATTGTAGCAACTTGGCATTGTAATTTGTATTGTTTTAAGTAGTTTTGATTCATTAGTTAAGGTGTATATAATTTTATTTTACAACATTTGTAATTAGTTTATTTGTGCCAATCCACTGTCCTGAACCAGGTAGTTGGCCTTGTAAGTAATGTAACTCACTATCCCACCGTAGACTCAGTACGAAATTTTGGGGATAGTGATTGGGTTCAATGTAATTTTTGATTGTAGGAGGAGGGCCCTTTAAAATCTATGGAGGCATTTTTAAACTCTTTCCCTAGGTGAGCCAGAGGAGGCCCGGTTAGGGAAGAGTGACTTTGTAGAGGTTAGAGAAAGTAGGGTTGTGAAGATAATGAAGAAATCAAGCATGGAATAGTTAGGGGAGTAGGTTAAGGTCCCTTGACAAGAAGGAGAGGTTTGTGGAAATCTCACAAAGCATCAAACCGAGCTATGAAGCAGACAGGCCTAGAAACCCTCAAAACCCTCACATTGTGCAGAGGTACAGTACGGTCTTTTTGAGACCCAAAACCTAGAAAATATTTGAGAGTTAGTCAAATGATTGAGGGTCTCTGAAGAGAGTTTGTGATGGTGAATGGAAGAAATTGGAGAAATAACCTAATTTCTCAGAGCAGGAGGGCTAATTGGGGCTCTTTTCTAGTAGCCTTGTTTTGGTAGGAAAGTGAAAGATTAGTAAGGAAGATCAATGTTTTAGGTTGAGTTAGGCATTGAAGGAAGTTTTTTGGGAGGTCTTGAAGCATCTCCATGACCCTGCAAGATGTGTGCAAAGATTTGTGAAGAAATACCCTAGAAGAACTTAGGAACTTTGTGTGTTCTTCACCTAGCATGAGAACCTAGTAGTTGGCAAGAGAAAGGTTTTTCTCAAGATAGAAGAGTGGGGTTTGGGATCAGGGGATCATAGATTGAATAAGGTCCTATAGATCCATTTGGTGGATTTGCAAGTCACCTTAGGTCTTAGTGGTAGACAAGAAGCATGAACTAGTGAATAGTTCATCCCCTCTCCCTATCAAGTGGTATCAGAGCCTTATAAAGGTGTGGGAAAAGAAATTAAAGAGCAAGGTGAATGTTCTCACCTACTAAATCCAGTGGATCAAGCAAGATGGTGACCAATGTAGAATTGGCCAAGAAAGTTGAAGAGTAAGAGGGAGACAACAAGTTGTTGAGAGAAAGACTAGTACAACTAGAATGGTTGTTAGGTGATGTCCAAGACAAGGCAAATAGAGTCAAGGACAAGATGGAGCAGAAGGAAGAGTAGGAAGCCAAAGAGAAGGATATTGAGTTGGAGGAAGAAGCCCCAACACTAGACCCTGTTAAACTAGAGGAGCCTTTCTTGAAGGCATTAAAGGCAATAAATAGAAAAGCTTTGGAAGGCATTCCTTTGTTTAGTGGAAAGATGGATCTAGATCTTATTATGGATTGGATTGATGGAATGGAGAACCATTTTGAATGTGATGGTGTCTCTAATGCTCAAAAGGTCAAAGTAGAAAAGTCAAGGTTAAGAGGCTCTACCTTAACCTAGTGGAAGTTTGTCCAAACATAAAGAGAGAAGGAAGGGAAGAGCCCCATAGTTACTTGGAAAGGAATGGTGACCAAAATTAGGCAGGCTTATATTCTTGATGATTATGATATACAGTTGCATAAAAGAAGGCAGAACATTAGACAAAAGGAGATGGATGTACACTCCTATATTGAAGAATTTCAAAAACTATGCTTAAGGTCCAAGGTGGTGGAAGATGAAAGCATTAGGTTGGCAAGATACTTGAATGGTCTTAAGTGGTCCATCCAAGAAGATATGAGCCTTGTCACTCCTAAAAAAGTCCATCAATGCTACCAAATTTCTTTAAAGGTGGAAGAGAAAGGAAAGAGGAAGTAGGACCAAACCTCAAAGAATAGAGGAAGGGGCAGAGATGGTAGAGGACATAGGGGAAGCTATTGAGGTAGAAAAAATGATAGTAGACCTCAAGGTGAGTCCAAAATGACTGAACAAAGTGGAGAGACTAGCCAAAGGGGTGGTTACAGTAGAGGTAGAGGATTTGGAGGAAGAGGTAGATCACCAGGAGGAAGAGGACCATCTTATTTTGCCACCATGAAGTGTTACCACTGTTAGTAATTGGGGCATCTTGCCTATAGGTGTCCTGAAAAGGTATCATCTTCACAAGGTGAAAAGAAAGTGGCATATGTACATGAAGATACTTCAAGTGTGAAGTCTCTTGATATTCAATTAGATTCAGAGAGTGGTGAGAATTTGATGATAAAGAGGGTCCTAATCAAAGAACTAGTCAAGGAGGAGCCCAAAAAAAGAAGGTCACTCTTCAAGGTAAGGTGCAAGATAATGGAAAAAGTCTGCAAAGTTATCATAGACTCAAGGTCTACTGATAACATTATTTTAGAGGTGGCCATTACTAAGCTCAAGAGTCCTAAAATACCTCATAGCACTCCTTATAAGGTCACATGGTTAAATAAAGGGCAACATGTTTTGGTTAATGAGCAGGCATGGATTGAGTTCACCATAGGAGGGTATAAAGACAAGCTCTTATGTGATGTTTTTCCAATGGATGCCTATCACCTATTATTAGGTAGGCCATGGCAGTTTGATAGAAAGGCCATGCACAATGGTGAGCTCAACTCATACACTTTTATGAAGGATGGAGTGAGCTACAAAATTCAGTCATTACTTGAACAAGACATCCAAGGAAGTGAACCTAATGTATTTATGTTGAAGGGGAAAGAGTTCATGAAGACTCTTGAGAAAGAAGAAGGAGTGGGTTATGCTATTTTAGTGAAACCCAAGGAGGACATAGAGACCTTGAAAGAGGGCATACGTCATGAAGTGCAATAGATTTTGAAGGAGTTCAAGGGCATTATATCAGATGGAGCACCTGCAACCTTGCCACCTAAGAGAGAAATCAACCATCAAATAGATTTGATTCCAAGGGCATCATTGCCAAACAAGGAACCTTACAAGCTAACTCATGAACAAAATAGGGAAGTTGCAAAGCAGGTTCAAGAATTGATGGATCAAGGGATAATAAGAAAGAGCATCAGCCCATGTGTTGTTCCTACCATTTTGGCACCCAAGAAAGGAGGAACATGGAGATTGTGTACAGACTCTAGAGCCATTAACAAGATTACAATCCGGTATAGGTTTCCCATACCTAGGATTGAAGATCTAATGGATTACCTAGGAGGGGCTAAGTATTACACAAAGATAGACCTTAAAAGTGGCTATCATCAAATAAGAATAAAAGAGGGAGATGAGTGGAAAACAAATTTCAAAACAATTAAAGGACTCTATGAATGGCTAGTCATGCCATTTGGCCTCTCCAATGCTCCAATCACATTCATGAGGCTCATGAATGAGGTGTTGAAAGACTTCACAGGTGAGTTTGCGGTAGTCTATTTAGATGACATTAATTTTCAGCATGAGTAAAGAGGAACATTTAAGGCATCTCAAGATTGTGTTGTCTAAATTGAAAGAGGAACACCTAACCATCAATCTAGATAAGTGTGACTTTATGAAGTAGGAACTAGTCTATTTAGGCTTTGTTCTATCTCAAGGAGATCTAAAGATGGATGACACTAAAGTTGCAGCAATATTAAGTTGGCCAATTCCTAAGAATGCCAGTGAAGTGAGGAGTTTCCATGGCCTAGCTCAGTACTATAGGAAGTTCATCAGGAACTTCAGTGGGATATGTGCTCCAATGATGGATACCATCAAGGGTGGATTGAAAAATAAATTTGTGTGGACACCTGCAATAGATAAGGGATTTGAGACATTAAAGAAAGAGGTAGCTACTAATCCTATTCTAAGGTTACCAACTTTTGCTGAACCCTTTGTCATTGAATGTGATGCTAGTAACATAGTAGTAGGAGGAGTTTTGAGTCAAAGGAATAGACCAGTGGCTTTCTTTAGTGAGAAGCTAAATGTAGCAAAGAAAAAGTACTCTTCCTATGATCTAGAACTTTATGCACTTGTTCAATCCCTTAGAAAGTGGAGGCATTATCTTTTGCCCAAAGAGTTTGTAGTGTTCACTAACAATTAGGCTTTGAGCTTTCTCAACTCCCAAGACAAGTTGAGTCATAGACATGTCAAGTGGGTGGAGTATTTGTAGTCTTATACCTTCACCATAAAGCACAAGAAAGGGAAGCTTAATAAAGTAGCATATGCCTTGAGTAGAAGGTTGCTCACTATTCAAGAAGTCCAACTGAAAAGTATAGGATTGGATAACTTCAAGGAGTTGTACCAAACTGATGAAGACTTTGTAGCAGCATACAAGGTGTGTCAAGAACATTTGAATCACTTCCATGGTGAGTTTGCAGAGTATACATTGCAGAATGGACTCTTATTTAAAGGAGGGAAATTGTGTGTTCCAAGAGGATCCATGAGGGAGAACCTCATTCAAGAAAAACACAATGGGAGTTTGAGTGGCCATTTTGGCCTCAACAAGACCTTGGAATTGGTCCAAAGGTACTACTATTGGCCTAAAATGAAAAGAGATGTCAGGACCTATGTTGAGCAATGCATCATATGTCAAAGAGCCAAGAGTACTTCTACAAATGCATGACTTTAGCAGCCTCTCCCAATACCAAGTAGGCCATGGGAATGTGTAAGTATGGATTTTGTGGTTGGTTTACCTAGGACAAAGAGTGACTTTGATAGTATCTATGTTGTAGTGGATAGATTCAGAAAAATGAGTCATTTTATCCCATGTAAAGTCACTCATGATGCAAGTCATATTGCTTTTTTTTTTTTCAAAGAAGTTGTAAGGATTCATGGCTTGCCAAGTAGTATTGTATATTAAAGATATAGAAAATTCATGGGACACTTTTGGAGGTCCTTATGGAAAAGGCTAGGTACCAATCTAGCATTTAGCTTAGCTTACCATCCTCAAATTGATGGTCAAACTAAGGTGGTCAATAGGACACTTGGAAATTTATTGAGATGTTTAACCAAGGAATATGGTTTGACATGGGACTTAGTCCTTCACCAAGCAGAGTTTGCCTATAGTGATAGCATCAATAGGACTAATGGAAAGAGTCCCTTTGAGATTGTATATGGGATACATCCTAGGGGTGTATGTGAGCTAAGAAATATAGAAAACCAAGTCCCTAATGGTGGCTATGCTGAAGATTTTAGTCAACCTATGAAAGAAGTGCATGATCAAGTGAAACAATCCCTCATTGACAACACCAAGAAGATCAAGGAAAAGGTTGACCTCAAGAGAAGGGAGGTACAGTTTGGTGTAGGGTACTTAGTCATGGTCCACCTAAACAAAGGAAGAATGGAAAAATGAGTTCCTATAAAGTTGCAGATGAAGAGAGTTGGTCCATGTCCTATCTTGGCCAAGTATGGACAGAATGCTTACAAAGTTGGTCTACCAGATGATCTAGCTATCTCTCCCATCTTCAATGTTGTAGACCCAGTTAAATACAAAGGACCTCTTACTGAGGTAGATTAGAATATGGAAGAAGCTAAGAAGGAGGTTCAAGCAGCAACCCTGCCTTCTAAACCCAAGCTAAGAGCAGAGAAGATATTGGACTCCTAGGTGCATACAAAGATTAGGCATGGAATCTATAAGGAACACCTTATCAAGTGGCATGATAAACTAGATTCAAAAGCAACTTGGGTCCCTAAGAATCAGTTTAACCTTCAGGGCATAGATCTCCACCTATTGTCTCCAGCAGGGACTTAGCTTCTTTGGTGGGGAGTATGGTGCAGGGGCAGAGAACAGGGCCCTCACCATTGCTACAATTTTGCTATGATTTTCTCTAAGTGAGCCTTGTAAATAAAATAAAGGTCTGAGGACCATATTTTGTAAGTGGCAATGATAGTTAAGGGTCTAAAGGTCTTAGGAGTTCCTTGTTTGGCCTTAGAAGCTAATTAGGTACCTCTTAAAGTGAGATCATTTTAAGATGTCAGAGGTACATTTTAGGATTTTTGAAGTTATTTTGAATTGGAATCAATCATCCAACACTTAGATTCCCACTAAGAGGAGTCATAAGTTTTAGAAAGCCTAGACTTAGCCTATTTGACAAGAAATTGCAAAAGTTGTAAAAGTTGCAAAGTTGCACTTTACAACTTTGAAAATGTTGCTCGACAACATTTGGTCATGCCATCCTATAATGGTGGATTTAACTTCTAGTGCAATGGGAACCCTAGACATGATGGGAAAATACCTAAGAGACCGTATTTTAACTTAAGAAACCCTAATATTGCCAGTACGTGTGTGACAGAGTACAGATAGGAGACTGTTGTAACTATCTTGTATGTGGAAAGTATCATAGTGAATGAAATGAAAGATTTTGTGAGCTAAGTTTGATACTTTAGAAACTTGGCATTGTAATTTGTATTGTTTGAAGTAGTTTTGATTCATTCTTTAAGGTGTATATAGTTTTCTTTTACAACGTTTATAATTAGTTTGTTTATGCCAGTCCACTGTCCTGAACCAGGCAGTTGGCCTTGTAAGCAATGTAACTTACTATCCCACCGTAGACTTAGTACAACCTTTTGGGGATAGTGAGTGGGTTCAATGTAATTTTTTATTATAGGAGGAGGGCCCTTCAAAAGCTATGGATACATTTTTAAACTCTTTCCCTAGGCGAGCCAGAGTAGGCCTGGTTAGAGAAGAGTGACTTTGTAGAGGTTAGAGAAAGCAAGGTTGTGAAGACAATGAAGAAATAAAGCATGGAATAGTTAGGGGAGTAGGTTAAGGTCCCTTGACAAGAAGGAGAGGTTTGTGGAAATCTCACAAATCATCAAACCAAGCTATGAAGCAGATAGGCCTAGAAAAGGCCTAAAAACCCTCAAAACCCTCACATTGTGCAGAGGTATAGTACGGTCTTTTTGAGACCCAAAACCTAGAAAATATTTGAGATTTAGTAAAATGATTGAGGGTCTCTAAAGAGAGTTTGTGATGGTGAATGGAAGAAATTGGAGAAATAACTTGATTTCTCGAAGCAGGAGGGCTAATTGGGGCTCTTTTCTAGTAGCCTTGTTTTGGTAGGAAAGTGAAAGATCGGTAAGGAAGATAAATGTTTTAGGTTGACTTAGGCATTGAAAGAAGTTTATTGGGAGGTCTTGAAGCATCTCCATGACCTTGTAAGATGTGTGCAAAGATTTGTGAAGAAATACCCTAGAAGAACTTAGGAACTTTGTGTGTTCTTCACCTAGCATGAGAACCTAGTAGTTGGCAAGAGAAAGGTTTTGCTCAAGATAGAAGAGTGGGGTTTGGGATCAGGGGATCATAGATTGAAGAAGGTCCTATAGATCTAGTTGGTGGATTTGCAAGTCACCTTAGGTCTCAGTGGTAGACACGACGTATGAACTAGTGAATAGTTCATCTCCTCTCCCTATCATTGGAGAGTGTTATTGTTTGTCTAATATGATCTCAAGGTGGTTCTAACAGGCCAACTTGATTATATCATTTAGAGGAAAGATACTTATAGCTGATCATTTATGATCACTATAAGTATGACATGGAGATAAAAGATTAGAGTAGACCAGAGAGTGTGAAGTGTTGTGTCATTAAGAAGAGGTCTATATGATAGAGAAGATTGATTATGCTATTCATTGGAACTGATCAAGACAACATGTCTACCTCACAGTTCACCAAGATCCAGATATAGTGTGTATATGTTATTTAGAAGGTTGTATCCTTCACCCCTTTGAGCAGTGAGCTCTTGGATAGTGTGTCCTCACCCCTAACATGGTCAACCATAAAAGACTCCTAACAGGGTCTGACCTTTGACTAGGTCACTGTACTTATTGCATTGTAAAGATCAACTCCTAACAAGGTTTTAATATCTTCTAACAAGGATCATTATACACTAGTGCAGTTTATTAGTGGGTGTCAATTCCCACTAGGGTTTTTACCTATTTGTGTTTCCCCGTAACCAAAATATTGGTGTTGTGTTTAAGTGTTCTTTCATTTTTTTTATGCTTAATGTTTAAGTATACTTAATTGGATAAAGAATTGAAACTTGTAGATAACTAATTCACCCCCTCTCTTAGTTATCTCTTGGGACTATTCCTAACAATTGGTATCAGAGCCAAGTGCCTTGGAGAGAAAGTCTAACAGCTTGAGGTTGATCAGATGGCATTCTTTAGAAAAGACGGTCCTAAGTTTGATGAGAGAACTATCCTGATTGGAAGAACAAAATGGTGACACATTTGAAGTGCATTGCTTTTGAAGTTTTTGAAGTGGCTATCAAAGAAGTTAAGATCCCTTCTCTAGAAGATCTTGCAAAGGATGATGCTACTAGTAAGAAAAAATAAATTTTCCATCAAAATGCAATAGCCAAAGAAGCCCTTATCAATGCCTTATTTGATAGTGAGTTTTCAGAGATAAAGAAAGTAGACACAACTTACAAGATATGGAAGCACCTAGAAGATATGTTTGACAGAGATACACAAGAAAATAATGCACATAGAAAGACTTGGAAGAAAAGATACAATGCATTAGAGATGCTACCAGAAGAAGTTATCAGATCTTACAACCAAAGGATCAATGGAGCAGTTGCTAGAATTAGGAACAATGGTGGAGAGATCTCAGAGGAAGACATTATGGATAAGTTGATGACTAATCTTACAACAGAATATTAAAACAAGATCAACATCCTTGATGAGACCACGAAGCTTACAACAAATTTCAAGAGAGAGACCTTGATCAACAAAATTTTGGCTTTTGAGATTTCAAGATTGAAGACAGAACCTAAAACTGAGACAACCTTCAAAGCATCAGTCCATGGTAAGAAATCCTTAAACACTTCTAGTAATTTTGATGATGAAGATGAAGATAAAGAAATAGATGATATTATTTCCATTATTGCTAAGAAAGAAAGAAAAGGAAAAGGAAAGTATGAAGGCTAGTTACCTTTGAAATGTTTCTCATGTAATAAGATTGGTTACTTTGCATCTAAGTGTCCTATAAGAGTTAAGAAATTCAGAACTAACTACAAGCCTAAGTATACAAAAGAATGTTACTATGTTGGTGATGGAGTTTTTGATGATGATTCAATTGAAGATGAAATTGGATTCATTTCTATTATGGAAAATATGTATGATGAGATGGATCGTGAAGATGAGAAAAATGAACAAGAGCTAGTATTGATTTCACAAGCAGACATAAGGACATATTGGATTATGATATTGGTTGTTCACATCACATGACAAGTGATAAAGATAGATTTGTTCATCTAGAAAAATACAATGGTGGCATGGTTAGATTTAGAGATAACACTCCTAAACCTATCATTGGTAGAGGAGCTATCACATTGGATGGAAAGAACAATGATGATGATGTTCTTTATGTAGATGGTTTGTAGCATAACCTTCTTAGTGTTGGATAGTTGCTTGAAAAAGGTTATAGATTGGAGTTCAAAGACAACAAGTCCATCATAAACAACAAGGATGGTGTAATGATTGCATCAGGTTCAAAGACTAAAGGTAATGTTTATCAGCTTAATTCAAAAGAAAGTTGTTTTATTGCTAAAGTAGATGACAATTGGTTATGGCATAAAAGACTATGTCATATCAATTTTGATAACATAGTAAAGATAAGCAATGTAAAGGTAGTAAGAGATCTACCTAGCATAGCAAAGCCAGTTGATACTATTTGCAGAGAATGTGTGATGGGAAAGCATGTGAGGAATTCATTCAAAAGAAAGTATAATTCAGCAGAGAACAAGTTGGATCTGATTCACACAGACCTATGTGGACCAACTCAAACAAGATCATACTATGGTGAAAGGTATTTCATTTTTTTTGTTGATTATTATTCTAGAATGATGTTGGTTGTGTTCTTGAAAGATAAGTTAGAAGCATTTGAGAAGTTCAAAATATTCAAAGCTAAGGTTGAGAATGAATCTAGAGTAAAGATAAAGTGTCTAAGATCAGATAGAGGAGGAGAATTCACCTCTGACAGATTCTATGAGTACTACTAAGAACATGGCATAAAGAGACAATTGAGTGCACCTAGAACCCCTCAATAGAATGGGATTGTAGAGAGAAGGAATAGGGTCATCCTTAATACAATGCACACCATCATGATTGAAGGAAAAGTATTGGAGAGATATGGTCAATACAACAGTCTATACCATCAATAGAATACAATTGAGGCCTGGCACAGATAAGACACCTTATGAGCTATGGTTTGGTAATGTTCCCATAGTGAAATACTTCAAAATCTTTGGAAGCAAGTGCTACATCAAGAGGGATGAAGCAATAGGCAAGTTTGATGAAGGTATTTTCCTTGGTTACTCTACTAAAAGCAAAGCTTATAGATGTTTTAATTTGAGATTGAAGAAGATCATTGAAAGTGCTCATATTAAGATTGATGAAAATTTTATGGTTCAAGAAAGATATCATGATTATGCACCTATGATTGAAGAAGAACCCATTCCTTCCACTAGTGAGACAATCGTTGAAGAGATGTTTGACAATATTAATGTATTATTCAATGACCCTAAAACAAGTGAAGAAGAAACTCATAAGGTAGATGAGACAGTATCACCTAAAGTTCCAAAATTTACATCTAGATATCACTCTAAGGATGACATCATTGGATATCAGAGCAGAAAAGTCACTAAAAGATCAAAAGAAAAGAGTTCAACAGACAATGAAGCGGTATGTTTACTATCTCAGATTGAACTTTTAAGTGTGAAGATGCATGTAATGATTAAAATTGGCATGATGCTATGAAAGAAGTGTTGGCAAAATGATCAACGCTCCCCTTAGGATTTGTGACATGGCTTAACCACCTCCTGTGTCTTCTATAAGTCTAGTGGTTGTATGGCACATTAACAGGTCGATCTTTTGGTGCAACGACAACTACTACTTATAACAAGTGGTATCAGAACTTGGTCACAGATTTGAATCCCCTCAAGTAATGCTGAGGGGGAGATTGTTGGAAAAATGATCAGCACTCCCCTCAGGATTCGTGACATGGCTTAACCGCCTCCTGTGTCTTCTATAAGTCTAGTGGTTGTATCGAGCATTAACATGTCAATCTTTTGGTGCAATGACAACTACTACTTATAACAAGAAGAACTAGATCAGATTATTAAGAATAATACTTGGGAACTAGTCCCAAGACCTAGTGATAACAATGTGATTGGAATGAAGTGGATATTCAGAAAAAAGATGAATGAAGATGGTACAATAGTAAGGAATAAAGAAAGGTTAGTATGTAAGGGATATGCGCAAAGAGAAGGTATTGATTATTCAAACACATTTTACCTATGAGCAGATTAGAAGCTATTAAGTTGTTTCTAGCTTATGCAACATTCAAAAACTTCAAAATTTATCAGATGGATGTTAAATCAAAATTCTTGAATGGAGTTAAAGGAAGTATACATTGAGCAGCCAGAAGGATTCACCTTATCAAACAAACCTAATATGGTATGCAGATTGAAGAAAACCCTCTATGGACTTAAGCAAGCCCCTAGAGCTTGGTATGAGAGACTTGATGGAAATCTAACAAAAAATAGATTTAAGAAAGGAGCAGCAGATTGCAACCTATTTATCAGAGAGACATCTGAAGGTTTACTACTTGTAGCTATATTTTTTGATGACATTATCTTTGGGGGTAATGACAAAATTAGTGCAAAATTTGTTAAGGAGATGCAGAGCAAGTTTGAGATGAGCATGATTGGACCTATCAAATACTTCTTGGGATTAAATGTGCAGCAGATAGAGAAAGGCATTTTCATTAATCAGTCTAAATATGTGAAAGAAATATTGAAGAAATTCAAGATGGATGATTGCAAGCCAGTGGGTACACCTATGATAACAGGATGCAAGCTTACAAAAGAAGATAATTTTACAGCAATAGATATGATATTGTACAACTCTATGATTGGTAAACTCATATATCTTACTCAAACTATACCTAATATTTCTAATGCAACTGGCATAGTTGGAAGATTTGCAGCAGAGCCTAAACAAAGTCACCTCATGGCAGTAAAGAGAATATTTAGATATCTGCAGGGCACTATAGATTATGGTCTGTGGTATCCTAATTCGGAGAATTTTGAGCTACATGTGTATACAGATGCAAATTGGGCATGATGCGTTGATGATAGAAAGAGTACATCAGGAGTATTTTTTCTTGGTAATAGACTTGTCACTTGGACAAGCAAGAAACAAAATTGTATCTCTCAGTCAACAACAGAAGCAGAGTATGTTGTAGCAGCCTTGAATTATTCTAGAATTGTTTGGATCAAGCATATGATAAATGATTTTGGAATTCAGATTGATTATCCTATTGTTATTCATTGTGATAACACTAGCACTATCAACATGTCAAAGAATCCTATGATGCATGCAAAGACAAAGCACATAGAGATTAAGTATCACTTCCTAAGAGATAAAGTGGCAGAGAAAGAATTCAAATTGGATTATGTGAGTACAGAGGATTAGCTAGCAGATATATTCACAAAGCCTTTACCAAAGGATACTTTTGAGTATCTCAAGGAGAAGCTGGGAGTAATTCCCTTCCCTGATTCCACTTAGAGAAAGTGGAAAGAGCATCAGTCCTCAATGACTGATGGATGGTTGACTACTCTACTTCAGGAGTAGTACCAGAGCTTAAATATTTTGGCACCCTTTGTCATTGATGTCAAAGGGGGAGTACTATATAGTCATGAAAAACAACATTAAAGGGGGAGTACATATAGAATTAAGGAGTAATATATAGCAACAAGAGGGAGTAGTATTCAGTCATGGAAGTAGTTCAATTGAGGAAATGGAGAATATTAAAGAATATTGTAGAAGATGGAGGATTCATCCTTGGGGGAGTTTTGATGAGGAAATGGAGAATGTTATAAAAGGATTGTTCATTTGGATTGGTGGTGTTTTTCATTCCATATGTTGCCATCAATGCCAAAGGGGGAGATTGTTGGAGATTTTCCAGCAAGCCAGTTATGTTTGTCATTGATGACAACATATGGTAAGCAACATGCATGGAAGACTTATACAATAAGCTTTGAGTATATATACCATGGACATGTTATCAACATGATATCATGGATGTAGAGGTTAATTGTCTATACAAACAATTATGTAGCAGCTTGTGTCAGCAGTGTTCCTAACAGAGTTACAAGCATTGTTCTGTGTGTGATTGTTCGTATAGTTATCATGAAGCCTTGCACCTTTGGATATGTGATGGAGACATGTTAGTGTTTCTCCATTCATGGAAGCAAATTTTAATGTGCAGTAGAAGTGAAGTTACATAGTCATTATTCACTAGTTGCAGTTTCTTGAGTTTATCCAGAAGAGCCAACAGAGATTATATTGGTACAGGAGTTGCGCCTATCATTATGATATGCATGCTTGGATTAGTGATTAGTGAAGAGTAAAAAAGGTTAGTTTTAGAGCACATGATGTAATTCAGCTTGAGGAGAAAGTATTAGTTAAATTGGTGGAGCTGACAATATGTAGCGTGCATCTACACTTATTAATTTGGACAGGTCCTAGGTTGTGTTGCATGCTTAGTAGAGCTGACAGAGATGTTGTTGGAGAGTGTTATTGTTTCTCTAATATTATTTCAAGGTGGTTCTAATAGGCCAACTTGATTATATCATTTAGAGGAAAGATACTTATAGTCGATCATTTATGATCGCTAGAAGTATGACATGGAGATAAAATATTAGAGCAGAGCAGAGAGTGTGAAGTGTTGTGTCATCAAGAAGAGGTCTATGTGACAGAGAAGATTGATTGTGCTATTCATTGGAACTGATCAAGATAGCAGGTCTACCTCACAGTTTGCCAAGATCCAGATATAGTGTGTATCTATTATTTAGAAGGTTGTAGCCTTCACCCCTTTGAGAAGTGAGCTCTTAGACAGTGCATCCTCACCCCTAATAGGGTCAATCATAAAAGACTCCTAACAAGGTTTGACCTTTCACTGGGTCACTATACTTATTGCATTATAAAGATCAACTCCTAACAAGGTTGTAAGATCTTCTAACAAGGATCATTATACACTAGTGCATTTTATTAATGGGTGTCAATTCCCACTGGGGTTTTTACCTATTTGGGTTTCCTCGTAACCAAAATATTGGTGTTGTGTTCAAGTGTTCTTTCATTATGTTTATGCTTAATGTTTAAGTATACTTAATTAGATAAAGAATTGAAACTTGTAGATAAATGATTCACCCCCCCCCCCCCTCCTCTCAGTTATCTCTTAGAACTATTCCTAACAGATATGGGGGGTGATGGGGTGAGTATGCATTAGGGATTGACATGCTTATTCATCAAATGATCAAGTAAAAAGGGATTTATGAAACTTACCAGCACTTGGACTGCTTAAACCGGTAGATTTTTCTCAGAGTTGCCATGGTGTTTGGAACAAATTACCTCTAAAGGCTGATTGCACTGTAGATCACACCAAAATCTCAGTGAATGCTGGGAAATACTACTATCCCACCGAGCATGCCAAAACTATTGTCACTAAGGATTGCACCTAAATATGGCTAAGTGTAGAGCCTAGCAATCATGTGAAACATGGGACTACTTTTAGGTTGTGGGTAACCTATTCGAAAGTAGACCTCTGGATTAGGGGCCAACTTCCCCTTGAATCACCTTAAAACTTGACTAAATTATTGAGGGAAAGGGAGAGAGTGTGTGGAAATAAATGGCTGAAACTAACTTAAACTAGGTGATCCACTGAAATGATAAGAGATTCACAATTGAAACCAACTTACAAGACAACTGAATAACAAAACCCCAACCCATAGCTTGACTCTTTTGTATTGAACTTCTCAAAATTCATAAGGTACTTAGGATATGAGAAGGGAAGAAATTTCCACAACCCAAAACCCAATTATGTACACAAATTGAAACTTTAAAACACAAAACAACCTTCTGAATATTTGATAGAAATAATATGTAGATTAATGATAAAAATATCACAATAATCTTAACATACCTCAAAGAAAACTCAGGAAACCAAAGAGACAACAAGGACCACTTTTTGAATTCACTGCAAAGAAGCTAAGTACAAAACTGTGTATCTCAGAGTTACAACACTCTCATAAAAGTGAGAAAGAATGAAGAGCTAACCTCAATCACGTAAGTGAGAGGTATATAAAACAAAGCCTAAGAATCTGCATTCAAGTCCCTCAACCTCATAAAAAATTGAAAAATTCTAAATTTAGGCCCATGAAGTTGCCTCTTAAATCTGGATGTCAGATTCCCAGATTTGTAGGGGTAGGGGAAATCCTTAAAAAATATGGGCTATTAACTCTCTTATCCCTTTTTTTTATAATGATTTTTAAATGATATAAGCAATGATTTTTATTTAAATATTTAGCTACCCCTAATCCATGCTTTTAAATATATGTGGACTCTAATTATATTTATGAATAGTCCTCAACCCAATTTAATTTAATAAAAAGGGGAAAACATATTAAAAAATATTTACATCTTTTAAAATAAAATCCACTTATCATAAATAGAAACTAGCATCAAATTAAAACATTAATTAAAGCTCTCAACACAATTTAATTTAATAAAAAGGGGAAAGCATATTAATTAAATGTTTTGAGAAACCAATCCAAAGAAAATGGAAGATGTCAAAGACATCTACCCTTCACTACCTGCAATTAAAGAAAGTTTCCATCTGTGAACTTGCCTTCTTCTTATGAACTCCAACTCGAAATGGAAGCTTTGGGCCTTTCCCTTCTTAATATGGCATCATAGTTTTTTGAGGTAGGTTTCATTTTCTTCTAGCTTCTTATCCTCTCTGCATTTGTTGATGTTTATGTTGTGAATTCTCTGCATTTTGTAACACTTTTTTTGTGTCATTTCTTGAGGATTAACTAAGAAACTCTTGATAGCCCATGATCTATGTATTGCTATTGTTCATGGCATCATATATATTCATTTCTTTCATGTATCAGCATATGAATTCACTACTATCTATATTTCAAGGGCATAATTTTCATGATTCATTTGAATTAATTGATTGTCTGCATCACATAGATCAATCATTGATTTCACTTCTCTATTAATTCAAATTCCATTGTATATGTTGTTTTCATGCTATGTCTTCTGGATAACCCGTGAGCTACAAAGATAGGGTACTAATATGATTTCATTGAGCGTGCCCCCTTTTGAGTTTGTTGTTTGATACTATGGCACCATACATCTCTATTGCATTGAACCCGTGAGCAAACTATGATATAAATTTGGATGTTTGTTTTCCTTATGGGCCACGAGCTAGAGTGTCACTGCTTTATGAGACTCCTGTGCCATATTGCTTGGCACCAAACCTGTCTATTACCTTTCTCAGCACGTGCCCTAGGCTATTATGATGTTGTTACTATGACATGCTCATTGCTTTGTATGGGTGTTGTTTCTATTTTCACTGGTATTCTTGTTGTGTGTTTATCGCTGGTAGTATTCATGCTTTGTTTGATAATGCCAGCCTCTGAATGTAGATTCTTATGATGTCTAGTATTTGTTGTTGCATCTCCATGTGATGAAGGCTCGTGAATTTTGCTGAGGCATCAATGCATGTCTATTCATTGCTTGGGGAGGCTCGATGACCCACGGCTAGGGCATCAATGCATTGTTCTTTGTTTTGAACCTTGATGACCCGTGGGTTAGGGTACGGTGTTAATCCATGGCGTTGTTGAATTGTTGTTGTATGCTATCTATTACTGATGAATGGAATTGTGTATCACTGACTGTATTCAAAGCTTTCTATTTTGATTCTTGCAATGTCTACTTCCTAGATGATCACATGGATAACCGTGAGCTATAGCTTTCCCTCCATCTCTGTTGCATTTCATCTAGATGAATTTGGTTCATTCTTGATGAATGACACCGTGTGTTACTGTTATTTGTTTTTGTCATTGTTTTAGATTCTATGTAGCATGTGATCTATCTAGAGTATATTGCAATGTTTATTTCTATGCTCATGCCCTATTAATACTATTGTGTCATCATTTACTTACTACTATTTTCTCCACTCATGAATAGCCTGTGAGCTTTGGGTTTGATCCCCTATCTTTCTATTGATGTTTCTTTCTCTCCTTTGCTCACTGCTACGTTTCTTGAGCACATTGGTAGCATGTATCTTTGATCCTTTTGTGTTTGCAAGGGCCCGTGAGCCTCTTAAAACTGATTCCATTAAAATTTGAAAAACTATGAGCCTCATGGCATTGCTTGATCTATATTATTGTATCATTGATCCTCTACCTTTTGGTTGGTACCATGATTTATCCATTAAATGTTGTTGGCATCAATGTTTACACCTTGTATCTATGACTACTTCATTGTTCCACGCTTGAGATCCATTTGATGATACACTATTCAATGCTCATTTTTTTGACACATGCACCACTGGCTAATTCATGTTTATTGTGATATCAGATGTCATTGTTTACTGGTTCCATGTTGTGCCCTCCATATTGAATTCATATTTGCATGATGTTGCTCCATCATTTGATCATGTGCTTTTTCTTTTGTGCTGATCTTTATTTTGTACTTCCATGCTTTCTTTTGCTTTCATGATTTGATGAATGCTTCATGGATACTGCTTATTCACTGAGCTTACATTTCACTGCTATTGTCCAAACAATAGCAATCCTTGAGGATATCCCTATTTTTAGGGAGGGCCATCCTCATGGGATTGCTATTATCTGGTTGAGGGAAAGCAATAGTGTCAAAGCTTCTTCTGTATCTACAAATGGAAGAAACAAGTTAGTGAAAACATGGTATCTTCTTTTCCTTCCTACAACATCTTCCTAGGTGCACATGCCCTATAGCATAGCCCTTTTATAAGTGTATGGTTGACTATGTACATGCATGATTATAGATGGAGGTGAGTTATAGGTTATCATGCATTGCTTAGATCCTCTAGATCTAACCCCCATCTTTCTCTTTTCTTCATGTAGGTTCTGGACAAGATCACACTGGAACACACCTCAGATCAACACCCCATCTTTCCAGGCAATGTCTGGTACCCTATACTTTATGTTCATCCTTTTGTGTATGTCTATATTCATGCATATCTTTCTAAAATTTGGCTACAATCATGGCTTGTGTGAGCTCAGATGATATTGTCTTTCAGTTTCTTTCCTTGTACAGTACATGTAAGACATTGGCATATATATATGTAATCTCTAGATGCAGAAGTTTATTTTCCTTTACATGTATCTTATCATGAATGAACATAAACTTAAGCAAGATCATCTAATAACAAAAACTAGGGTACGGTAGTTCCATCTAGTAATTAGGTCACCAATCCAAAAATGAGTAAAAATATGGTAACAATTTCCTCTTGGACAACTTAGGTCTAGAGCAATTTATACAATTCTATAGTTAGGTTCATAATTTAGAGACCAACATCTTTATCCAGATTCAAAAAGAATATTAAAAGATATCAAAGGTTAAGAGGAGGATTCAAAACCATTTAAGATAGGTTTGGATTTTTCTAGAAGTTGAGATAAAATTGTCACTTGCCATTATGATGTGGTTATGAAATTATCACTGTTATTCACAAAATTCAATGTTTGTTGTAAAATTAGAATGTAACTTTTTCATGATACAAATGAATGGTTCCAAAAAAATATACAAATCATATTTTAAATATAGGGTATAGTATAACGTACACATTTAGAATTATAACAAACATTAAAAGATAATAATTTCCAACACAATGAATTACAAGCATTTCGGATTTGTTGGAGCATTTTCAATAGTTAAAACAAAATTGTCACTTACTAGTAGGAGGTGACAATGGAATTACTACTTTTCTTGATCAAAATGTTACATCAATTATGAAACTACTGAAATCTCTAATAGCTACAAAATCATTACTAGTTAGAAACTGAAGTTTTGTATAAAGTTCCTAGTCTTATTTTTTATGATTTTCTCACTCTACATCCTATTTTCTATATGTCTTTTCAAAAAACTTATACCTTGTTAGGAAATTCAAAATATTAAACTAATATTTTAGTAGGCCATGTCTACCAAAAAAGAGGATTGTGTTCCCAAAAGGATATATAGGTTCAAAATAAGATGCATGCTTTTCTTAAAGGATGGCATGATTGCCACCTCACCTAGTAACACTAGCACTAAGGTATAGAAAAATTATGTCTTCAATATCCTAAATAAAGAAAAAAAATCAAAGCACTTGATCATGAATGAATTTGATCAACATTCTTTCTCCCCATTTGAATGATCTTGTTGATATTTCTCAACATCCTCTCTTCATAAATTTAAAGATGTCAGGCTTATTCTATGCTATTTTCTAATATATTAACATGAAGCTCGCACCAATTTTGATCAAGTGGTACATTTTAAACATCTCATAATATTTTGTATTTTAAACATGTAGGGTTACCAAACATAACTCCAATTATATCAAAAGGAACAATATGAACAACAACTTGGTCCATAATATTTAGTTAGTCACAAATGTCAATATACATTCATTTGCAAGCTATTTTCGGATTTGATTGTGTAAATATTTTTACATCAATATTTTGAATCACACTCTGTGATCCATCATCACTCATGTATCATCTTGATGATGGATCATGAAGTGTCATCCAGAATGTTGATGTAAAAATATTTAGACAATCGAATCTTGAAATAACTTCTAGATCATCTTATGGATTACAGAAATATACACGCTCCTATCAATATACATTGTCAACTTACAATAAAATCAATACCTTATTTGATTCTACTAATTATATAAGGCCTAGCGTGTTCATATTTTTCTAAATAAAATATTGAGTTATAGGCTACCTTGTAAACATGAATTGAAAATCATATTGATTTTATCCTTCCTAATTTGAATCTTAAGACTAAACAATTTTGAATGCTCCATTTCCACTTATGTCAATAAGTTAAAAATAGATTTTTTCTATTTCAAAAAAGTTTAAAATTCAATTTTGAGATACAATTATTATATTACACATATTAATTACTATAATCTCTTTATGTTGGTAAACATATAGTTTCTCTTTCTCTTTTTAGCTTTCTTATCTAGGTAAGTTTTATAACTTAGCTTACAACAAGATGAATTTGATGTCTATTTATGTTTACTGATAGTCACACCATTTTATTAATTTATTCTTTGTACCAATGGGATTTTCCTTCTTATATTTTTCTCCTTTTATCCTTGGAGAGGATGGAGAAATATCTAATCACATTTTTTGAGCATTAACACATGGTTCTATAGTGTCATAAATTACACACCATGTAATTCCTCACTACATGGTACCTCTACCTTAGCCAAAAAATAAAATTCCATGTAGGTCTCCATGTCCCTCCATCCATTTGGTCACGTTTCCTTGTCCGAATTCTGACCACACAACCTATTTGGCTCAAGATGTGTGCATTTCATAGAGATGTCCATATGGAATGTATTCATCCTTTGAATCTACATACACATATATGACCATTGGGATGTTAAAAGTACTATCAAGGTAGTGTAACACTCTTCCCATCACTCATTAACACCAGGAATCATTTGGATTTATTGAAACTCCATTTTGAGCTTCATTCATTCTTCTTGGACACTTCTTCACGCTCTCTTGATACTTATTCAACTTGTTCTTGAATTTTGGTCTCTATTTTTGGATCTTGGACAAAATCTTACATCTTCTTGACACTCTCACATTACAGCTCCATGATCTTTGTCATTATCTCATCTTCACCCCATCAAGATTCAAATTCATGGATTTGAAGGAGAGTTTACTCATCTCACCTCATCTCATCTTGTTTGAGAATATTGTAGTATCTTAATTGTATTCTTGTTAATTCATTTATCATAATTTATAATCTATGGTCTATCAATTATCTATCACCATATTTATCTATCCATAGATCTAATTGTAGTAGAGGAGGAAACACCAAAATAGGGACTTGATTGAGGTAGGCCTCCAAACAGCCCCAAAATTTTTCCCTTCTTGTTTTTGTGTAGGTTTTGGAGGATGGACCAGAATATCTTGGGATTCTTCTATGTCCCTTTCGTAAGATTTATTTTTCCTTTATTTTCATTTTTCATAGTTATTTTTTTTAGTTTGGTTGTGTTCTCTATTTTCTATAATCATCCTAAGTTTACTTTCTAATTAATTAGTTTTGTGTCTAACACTATTCTATCTTAATTTTTGTACCTTATTTGTATAGGATGTATATATGTTTCACTATCATCTTGTATCTACAATATAGTAGTAGATGTTGATTATATTGAGAAGATGCTAGAATTATTGTCAATGATGTCAAAAACCTATACCGATTGTTTTTATGTACTAGTTAATTTTCTGTTGGTTGTGCTTTAGTACTACATAGTTTAGTTTTGGGTTATATAGTTTTTTTTTTTACTATGAATTACAATGTTGGATATCTTCATTCCTATTATTGAGATATATCTTTTTGGTACTTCTATGTCTATTGGTAATTGGTGTTGTATGAAATTTTTGATGGATTTATATGGTTGATGTGTCTTAGAGTTCTTTCAGGTATCTCTGTTACTTGGACTTTCATTCAATACATCAAAAGTTGTTGATATGAAAACTATATTTAGTTTTTGAATAGGTTCTATCTTGTTCTATCCATCAGTTGGTTTAGAAGTTTTGTAGATCAAGTCATGGACTTGGTTGTGGCATTCCATCAGTCCTAGAATACATTTTTCTTTTGATAATTGTGCTATGAAATGTTCTCATCTTGTGTGTGACCAATCTTTAGGTCCTATGGTAACATAGTGCAAAGTGTTCATATGTATGACCTATTTTTGGGTCAGGTTCTATTGTGTTAATCTATATTGTAATATCTTTTGTAATGGAATATGACATGTTTATGGCTAGTCTGACATATGTATTTATCTTATTAGATGTATGTGTGTGTGTGTCTCTCTCTCTATATATATATCATCTTGTATCCAAAGGATGTGAGTAAGAGCAAGCTGCAGGTGGTGTGATGCAAGTATAATTCTATGAGAGAATATCTCGTAGAAGTGTGTAATAAGAAGTGAGTTGAGTGAATGATTGTATTTATATAAAGAGGATCTCTACATATTGAGTTGTAGAAGATCAATATATGTTGCAGAAGATCTATATTGTATTTGCTGCTATCGGTGATTACTATGCTACTAGAAGGAATTGTCTCATGCATGTGAAAATGCAATTATATTAGTTCATATTTTGTATGTAAGATCTTTTGTAATACATTTTTGTATCAAGATAGTTAGCCCAGCCGACAGTGAGCCTACACACAGTGAGAAAACCAATAGTGAGCCCCTTCTAAAAATCACCTTAACTAGTGTTTACTTTTATGAGAATTAACTTCTTCATGGTTTTTTCAACCTTGGGTTTCCACATTATATCTAGTGTTATGGTGTTTATTGTTCTTGTTCTTTCACATTATTATCAGTTATAATTATTTATATGGCTTATGGTTTTACCAATTCAATCAAATTTGTGAAAAGTATTTTGGAATAATTGCTTCACCCACTCTCTTAGTTATTCAACCTGTTAAACAATTGGTATCAAAGCTTGGTCCCTTGAAAATAGAGGTTAACTGCTTGAGGGAGATCTAGGATATTTGAACATATGGAAGGAGAATACTATTATAATTAAGATTGGTAGATCATGATGGGTGACATTGAGAGCACTGAATCAGATAATGGGGAGTTGAAAGAAAACATTAAGGAAGTGTATGAATGTATCTCAAAACTAATTGAAAAGCTCCAAAAATTCAATAAAAGACACACGAAAGTAAGCAAGGAATTCAATGAGTCAAAAGAAAAGGTGGAAAGTCTGGTGAAACAACTAAATGATTGCAAGAACACTAAATCATTTCTCAAATAAAAATTCAAGTAGAAGATGGAAGACTGGAAAAAGACCAAAAGAAATCTAAAAGATACCATCAAATAGAAAATAGAGGAATGGAAGAAAACTAAAGAAAATTTCAATAGTATCATCAAGGAGAAGAAAAATGAAAATGAGAAGCTAGATTAGGAATTGAAGAAGCTAAAATATAAAACAAAGGTTTGTGAAATAAACACTATGTTGGATCAACTCTTAGCCCTGCAGAAAGGTAATAAGGAAAAGGAAGGATTAGGTTTCACTGGTGAGTGTTCAGATCTCAATAACAAAGAGAAAGTTAAGGAAGTTAAGGTAGAAGAAAAGTTTGAAGTAACAAGAAAGGTTAGGAACTAGGGAAAATCCACAAGAAGACCTCTGGTCAGGAAACTAAATGCTCAAAAATACTTATCTTTTAACAATTATTGTTTCATATGCAATAATTTTGGTCATAAGGTTGTTAAATGAAAGATGAGAAAGGAACAAAATGTTCATTACTTTAGCTGTCATAAAATTGGTCATAAGAAAAATCAATACAAAAGTCAAGTATCTAACCTAGTTAAGAAAAATGGAATGAACAATATCTTTCATGGAAATTTCTCTGCATGTCAAAATCATGGTCACAAGGCTAATCAGTGCAGATTTGGAGTTTAGTTAGTGAGATTGTTTCAAATGTGGTCAAAATAGTCATTATGCTAACACTTGTAGATCTGGTGGTGCTATTATAAAGTTTGGGTTCAATGATAAGAATGACATAGTTTTAAATGAATCTCAAAAAATAGCCATGGTGTGGAAGAAGAAGGATGTTGGCGAGGAAATGTTTTTGGTATTTGATCATGATACTGTTACAATTTTGGATGTTGTTGCACCAAAAGATTGACCCGTTAATACCTAATATGACCAATAGACATGTAGAATCTATAGGAGGTGGTTAAGACATGCCACAAACCTAAGCATTATCTTCCAAAGAACAAGGATACCAAGAGCGCACACATTGCAACAATGCCCCCTAGTGCAAGCGAGGGGTTTGAACCTATGACCAAGCTCTGATACCACTTGTTATAAGTGTGATTTCCATTGCACTAAAAGATCAACCTATCGATGCCCAATACAACTGATAGACTTATGGAATCTAAAGGAGTCAATTAATCCATGTCACAAACCCAAGTGCTGCATTGTACAACATAAGGAGACCAAGGGTTTACAACTTGCAGTATGTTCTAGCTCTTCTAGTAACTGATCTGAATGCTTTGGCTTTAGAAAATGAGGGGTTTGAACCTATGACTAAGCTATGATACCACTTGTTACAAGTGTTATTTCTATTGCACCAAAAGATCAACCTATCAATGCCCAATACAACCACCAGAGTTATAGAATCTAAAGGAGGCGATTGAGCCATGCTACAAACCTAAGCGCTACATTGCACAACATAACAAGATGATGGGTGCACAACTTGAAATAGGTTCTAGCTCTTCTAGTAGCTACATTAAATGCTTTGGATTTGGGTTCATTTGATCCCTAAGTATACCAATGGTAATAACATACTCACAATCATGGAGATAGTCCATAATGTAAGCCTAGTATTTTTGGGCCTCTACCGTCCACTTTGGAATATTGCCAAGTGTTCTATGAAGTAGAAAAGGATGCACATGGTGAGGCACACCAGGAATCCAATCCAGTCACCAGGAGCAGTGACAAAACCTCTCCCTAACATGGGACAAGGAAAAATATCATCCAAACCCACTCACCACTCTGGCCAAACACATCTCTCTATCACCTTTTTTACCTTTTCCTTCATGCCAAAGTGAAGGCCCCATGCATATAACAATGAAGAGATATTCATGTTTGTACAAAAATAGAATCTTTCTCCAAGAAATAAATCCCCACTAAAGCCCGAACTAGAATTAAAAATAAAGTGTTAGTCATGGTGAAAATACTCTTCAAATTCTCCTTCGAAATAAGACCCCTAAATGTCATATTTTATGTCAACACTTTGAAATAGAATTTTGCTTCTATTGCACCTTCTAAACCACCACCACTCAAATCTACATGTGGGTGTTTGAGGTGAAGAAAATAGAATGTATATCCTTGAGATTGATAAAAGTAATGGATTTGCATAAAAACACTCATACTACATTCAATGTAGAGTCCTAGTTCATGTGAGATGTCATCCAACAAACCCCAACATTATGCTAATCTTGCAATTAAGAAATGTCATTGATGTCAACCTTGCTACCTTATGTTAGACTCACCAAGTTTCTACCAAATTTGATTAAAACCTATCCATAAAAGACATCACTAATTTGGATAGTGAATCCACTAGAGCATTTCCCTCTTTGTATATGTGGAATACTTTAAAATTTAAAAAAATACAAAGTTTATTACGAATGATGTTGATTACTTTATCAAGTTTCCAAACTTGGGCTTTGCGATTGGCAATCACATTTACTATCACCTACGAGTCCCCATCTATGTGTAATTGCTCCACATGTAACTTGGTCACCAAATCAACTATAGACAATGTAGCTTGGACCTTTGCTTCATTTTTTATTCCCTTTTCCATTTTACTTGTCTCTATTGTAAGAATATTGTGAGTTGAATTGTGTGTAACACATCTATCTCCTGAAGGACCTAGGTTTCCATTGGAAGCCCCATCAAAGTTAATCTTGACCCACCTAACCTTTAGTTTATTCCATTGAACCAAAGCCCCATCCTTGAGAGAATGATGAACCCCCAAAGGCCCATTAGTGGGTGATTCAAATTCATTTTTACTAAATATATTAGTTTTCTATCATAAAGAGCTCATTAAAAGAGAATTTGATCGAAGAAAAGCATGTGGTAGATTAGCATGTCCTTTCTAAGTTATTAAAAAAAGGGAAATTGGGAAGAAAATTCTAGAATTGGCTATAAATATATAAATATGTGAATGAATGCGTACAAATTGTAGAGCATAATTATACTATACTATTTTGTAGCTGTTTATAGATTTTCTAGTATAGCACATCGTATTACATTTGAAAAAATTAATAATGTAATTCACATAGTTAAATTTTTTTATAAGTATCATAATATTGGACACACACACAAAAAAAACCTCAAACTATTGTATTTGATAGGGAAATATTTTTTTAGTTTTATTTTCAGAAGATGTTATGGAAGATAATGAATACATAATTGAATTTTAATTTGATGTATCTTCCATAATCATATAGAAAAATAAATTTGTAATTAAGAGTTTTGGAAACTTGTTAAGAAGTTTAGCAAGTGGAAGAGAAATAAATTTAGATTTGATCTTACTACAAAATAGATTTACCTATAATAATTTAAAAATAAAAAATGAATGTAAATAATTATTTGGAATTGTCTATGAATAGAATGAAAAAAAAATTTAGAGGTATGAGATTCACTAAGAACTATAAGGAAATTAATTTAGCTAAATATTATATAAAATATTAACATCAAGAAGTAAGGTGGAAATTAGAAACTTAGATGAATAATAAATATAATGTTATGTTAATTGGAGAAAGAGATACATAATGAATATGAAGTAGAAGATAAATTGATACTTTACTTGGGAAAGGAAATATTTTCATAGGGGACATACAATAAGTTAAAATTGGAAAAATGGTCCTTGTAAAATTATTAAGAAATTTATCTCATAAAATTCATACAAGGTAGAATTTTTAAAATTCATAAATCTAAATTTAGATATTTAGATTTATCTAAATATCACAAAATAGAAAATAAATATCTTGAAAGGGATATTTTTGGAAAAAACAAGAGCCAAAATAAGCAACATAAGAATTATGAAAAATATTTAGTGAAATGTAAAGATATGTTAGTTGAAGATTGTATATGGTTGTTTAGGTTTAATATTAACTACCATAGTTTTTGTTTAGATTTTGTATATGACAAACCTACCTAATACACAAACATATGCACTAAATTTCAAGGTTAAATAAATATGCAATCAATTAACTTTGGGATAGTTCATCCTATTCGTTTCCTTATCACATCGACCTACTATGATATACTATATATTTCAATTGATTCCTATGAATTCTATATTAAACTCGTGAAATTTCTATTTAATAAATATTTTATTAATACACATGATATTTAATTATTTATAATGTATTTAATAATAATAATAATTAATTATTATTTACATTAATGTAAAACATATTATATATTACTATTATATTAATATATTAAAAATTAATATTAATAAAATTATATTTTTAGTATTAGTGACAATATATTATTAGTTGAGTTATATTAAATTTAATATGATTATATATTACTATTACTATTATATATGATTAATATACTTATATAACTAGATATTTAACAATAATAAAATTATTTTTTATTAATATATTATTAATATTAAATAAATATATTTATAATAATATTAACAATTAATAATAAGTATACTATTTTTTATTAATAATATACAATATTAACTATTAATCTATTTATATAATGTTTATCCTATATTCTAATTGATATAACAAATAATTTTTATTATAATATATTTGAAATATATTAATTACATTATTATATAGATATATTACTTATATACTTGATTATATAAATATATTTTTTATTACGTACAACAAGTTTTAAAGGGTTCTTGAAACTCGATACATCTTATAATAAAGCATTAAAAAGTACAAGTCTTAAGATAACTGAAACAAAAAGATGAAACAAGCCACTGGCAGGTCGAGATTAAAACTACCACAGAGATAGAATAGTCAAAATAGGGCAAGATAGAGATAGGAAAAAAGCACCAGGAAGAAAGTTTAGGATAGGTTCTTGAGCATAACAACAACATTGGTCTTGAGAAGCTCCATCTTCTTTGCCGCCTCCTTGATCTTTTGGATTTCATTGGAGTCTTCTTTGTCCTTGTTCTTCTTGGACCTGGCCCTTGTTCTCTTTCCTAGACCTTCATTGGGCTTCTCCTTTTTTTCCTCTTTAATTATCTGCACTTCCTTACCATCCAGCTTATCTTCCATTTTTTCAATGAGCAACCTGATGTGCTCATTTGACGCCTTTAGGATGTTGAAGTTTTTCTCTGCAATTCCTTTGAGGGTTTCCTCAAGGCTCTTCATCTTATCCTCCATCCGGTTAACCCTTGAGTCCAAGTGATGAAACTCCTCAGTGGCATTGTGATCCTTGTAGCTTTTGGTTCCCTGGATTTTATCCTTTAGGTCTCCCAGTTCGTGATAAAGCCATTTAAATGGCCTGAGTTGATCTAGCATACTGTTCTTAGCATTATTGAGAAGGTTTAGCTCCATTTCTCTAGCCTTGTCACTAAGGACGACCATGGCCGGGTCAATCAAATCCTCTTTCTGGATTCTACCATCCTCATCCTCAAGAATTTTGGGATTCACAACTTCTCTAATGGTCCCCATCCTCACAGTCTTCATGTTGAAGTTACACCAAACTTTTTTCCCCTTGCCAGAGTCATCACTGTGATACTCCCCTCTGGAGTGGTTCTTATCTTCTAAATAGTCATGTGGGTTTGGGGACTAGGTTGAGGGGTTGTCCTGGTCATCAACAGGCACCTCAGTTTTTGGGTCCTGAGTCTTTTCATGGGCTTTAGAAGGGGGAGGGGGAGTATTACCTTCATTGATAGCAAGGTCTACAGATAGATGACTAGAGCATTCTCCCTTTAAATTAATATTTTTCCTTGTGACTTGTTCCCTTTTCTTCTTGGCCTCACCTCTGGAATTATCCTCCTCTTCATCAATGTTTATATTTTCTACATTTTCATTACACTCCTCATCTGAGGAGATCTCCATTCTTGCCTATTTTTTGTTGGGTTTTTCTTTTTTGACCAAACTCATAGTTCTCTTCTTAGAGGAAGAGCCCTATTTCTTCTTTTTGACCTCTTCTTCCTCATGGTCCTCTGATTGTAGTCCCACACTGTCTTCTGAGTCCGAGGGGACATAGTTTGAACCAGAGACATCTAATCTTTCCTTGTTGTCCACAATTTCCTTCCCCAAGGTTTGGGCTTTGAAATATTCATAAATTAAAAGTAACAAACCCTCATGTAAAGAAAGGTTAGCTATATTCTTCTCCCTAAAGCCATTTATATTATCATTTATAGAAGAATACAAGTAGAATGAGATGGAAACCTTCATACCATGTTTGAGATGATTCAATAGCATGAAGTGGTAGGTCCAGATCCTATCAAACCTTGTGTCCAATGTCACATAAGAGATCAGAGCTTTAAGAACAAATCTCCACAACATTTTTATTCCTTCAAACTGGTAGTACATTCCCACTTTAATGATAGCTTTCTTTTCTTCCTCATGTCTCACAAAATCATTGACGGTTGTGTCAGAGATTTTGTGGTCCTTGTAGAATTTCTTTCCCACAATGGGGATACCAGTGGCTTTCGAGATGATCTCCTCATTTACTATGAAATTATTTCCTTCTATCTCCACACACCCCTCATTCCAACTTTTCACAAACATCTTAGTGACCACCAGCTTACTTCCATCTAACCTTTCTATGAAGATCGATATATCCCCTTTTTGCAGAGTGTTCCAGACCTTGGTGCATCTCCTTCATTTTCCACTATCATTCATGGGCTCCCTTCTGTGTCTTTCCCCTCTTGTTTCACAAGGCCAGATTTGGACAAAACTCGAGTTTGACAGATAGTTGTTGTTCTAATTTTTTCTCACAATGGTCATCCTAAGCTTTCTCATATTTTTCATTTGAAAATAGATATTAATCTTGGGAATGAACACCCAAAAAGCATGCAAAACGGACGCGTAGTTATTATCCACCCTATCAATCTGGTACTTACCTTTTATGGAATGGAACATCCAATAAACCACATTACAATTCATTATTATTATTAATGATTCCCTCCTTTCCTTGGTATCTGTCCCTCTCGACTAAATCCTTCACCTCATGAGGGAAATTTCCATCATGATGCCATCTTATCATTGTGTCCTCTTTGACATCCAAGTTGGAAAACTAGTTAGCAACTTGGTTGGCTTCCTTGTACACGTGGGATATGTGAACCTTTTCAAAAGAATTTAAAAGAGCACACGTTTATTCTATCATGTTAGAAATGGACCATGAAGGTGAGTGGTTTAAATTTAAATAGTTTATGATGTTCTTGGAGTCTCCTTCGAGTCAGAGCTTTTTAACCCCTATATCATAGGCCAGTTTAGTAACTTGGAGGGCAACACTTGCTTCAAAAAAGTGGTTTATTTGAGAGCTGAGAGGGAAGGTGACAGCCACAATCCCAAAACCATAGCAATTTTTGATCACACCTCCACTACCTACCATGCCAAGATTTCCTTTGGCTGCACCATCAAAGTTGGCCTTGGACCAACCTTCTAGGGGTAGCTCCAGGTGCAATTCTGTCCTTTCTCAGTGCTCCTCTTAGAGACAACAATCTGGTCTTTTCCTGCAAAAGGGTTAGAGCCACCATAGAAAATAAAGTTTTCTTTCACAACAAAGTGGATCTTTTCAAAGATAATTTTAGGAGTAGAACTATCTCGAAAGATATGATTATTGCATTCTTTCCAAAATCCCCAACACAAATGTGGGAGAATCCAAGAGAAAACATAGCGAGAATCAATGTTTTTAGAGGAGAAAGCCCATTGGGTAAAAGGGTCTTGAAAAGATAGGGGAAAGCACCAGGATAAATCTAAAGTAGAAAGGAGAAATTTCCAAACTTTGCTAACATACAGATCCAACTTGGCATCTACAGATCACACACCTGTTGGGGATCTAGAAACCTCTCTTTATAAGATTATCAACCGTAAGGATGCGATTCTGAAGCAAAAGCTAGAAGAAGACATTAATTTTGGGGGTAAGGCCAGGGAACCAGGCTTTAGCCCAAGAAGGATTGGCTTCCTAATCTTGAGACAACTAAGTAGAATAGATAGAGGCCACCATGAATGTCCCATTCGGAGAACCTTCCCAAATAAGCACATCCTAAGATGGGGACATGGAGGTCACATTAAGGGAAATCATTAGAGGAATAAAGTCCTGAGACACTTGGGAAATGTCCACCCAGGCATTGTCCACTTTGTAGTTGCAGACTAGGGATCCATAGATTTGGATGCACTCCTCCATCCAGATATTGAAGGGCTTATAGTCCCTCAAGGGTCCCAACTAAAGCCAATTATCATTCCAGAAGTTGACAGAGTGGCCATTCCCTATTTTCCATTTTCCCTTGGATTTAGCAATATCCTTAGCATTAAGGAAACCATTCCAAATATAAGAGCCTTTTGACATATCATTTTCTCCAAATAAATGATTAATTGACTTGTTGGTAAGATACTTATCTTCAAAGGTGTCACACCATTCCCCTGTGCTATTGTAAATGCACCATATTTGTTTAGCTTGGAGAGCTTTGTTGAAAGGTCTGATCCTCCTTATCCCTAGTTCGCCAATACTCTTAGGGTGAAATTTTTTTTCCTAGGCTATAAGAGGGAGTCTCTTATGATCTTTTGTCCTAGACTAGAGAAATCTTCTTTGAATTCTTTCCATGGCCTCTGCAGCTTTAGCCAGAATGGAGAAGAGGCTTAATGCATAAGTTGGAAGGTTTTGCAGAGTAGATTTAACTAGTTAGATTTTTCCTGTCTGACTTAGAGAAACCCCTTTCCAACTAGCCATCTTCTTGTTGAATCTATCAATTAATGTGTTCCAGAAGGCTTCTATAGGTTTAACACCTAAAGACAGGCCCAAGTAATTGGCAGGGAGAGAATCAATGCTACAACCCAGGATATCTACAATTCTCCTCTATCTCACCTTAGGAGTGTTAATAAAAAAGATAGAACTTTTATTCCAGTTTATGGATTGGCCAATAGCTCTAGTATAGGAGTTGAGAAAATACTTCACCACTTTGGCTTCACTCACCGAGGCCTCACCTCCTAAAATGGTGTCATCAACGAACTGTTGGTGGGAGAAAACATAGGTCCCAGATGATGGTTTAATGCCTTTCAAAGCCCCTAAGCTTCTAGAGGTAGATATGAGCCTCTCGAGGAAATCATCAAGAATGATAAAGAGAATAGGGGAAAGGGGATCCCCTTGTCTCAAACCCCTAGTGGTTTTGAAAAAGGCCAATGGGGAGCCATTGACCAAAACTGCCAGAGAGGGGCTGGAGATGATTTGATGGATAGTCTTATAGGTATTTGAATTGAAACCAAATGCACCAAGAACCCTGAGTAGGAACTACCAATCAACCCATTCATAAGCCTTGGACAAGTCAAGCTTGAGAAGGAAGCCTTCCCTTTTACCAGCTTCTAAGGAGTGAATCACTTCATGCACCACCATAATGGAATCAAGAAGTTATCTGCTGGGCACAAAACCAGACTGCTAAGGAGTGATAATAGAGGGGAGCACTTTAATAATTCTAGAGGTGATGACTTTAGAGATAATCTTTAAGAAGGAATTGTATAGACTTATGGGTCTAAAAAGCTCCATCGAGTCTGCCCCCGTGGTCTTAGGAATAAGCACTAGAAAAGTAGCATTAAGTTCTTTGAGGAGGTTCTTAGAACCAAATAATTCCTGCCCCACTTTGACCAAGTCAAATTTCACCACATCCCAATAATGATGAAATAAAAACATCAGGAAGCCATCAGGACCAGGGGCTTTATCACTTGGAAGAGAATCCAGGGCTTTCTTGACTTCAGCCAAGTCCAGGATAGAACATAAGACTTTGTTTTGGTCTTTAGAGATGATTTTAGGAATATTGTTAAGAAGCATATCCTAATCCCCTTTCGACATCTCTTCATCTTTGGATAGGAGAGAAGAGAAGAAAGTAATATCTTCCTTCACATTGTTCTTTTCCTCTTGCAAAATTTGGTCTCCCTTCTTAATACTATTGATTCTATTGGCCACTCTATGTCTCATAGTTGAAAGATGGAAGAAATGAGTGTTTTGGTCTCCTTCCCTTAACTAGATGGACCTTGATCTCTTCTTCCAAAAAGTCTCCTCCTACCCTATTATATTATGATACTCTAACAACATAGATTTCTCCTTGGTCAATCTGATCTCATCATAGCCCTCTCTTTGGATTTCTTCTTGAATGAGGTTTAGGTCCGAGATAGCCTTGTCTTTTGAAGATAAGATATTTCCAAATTCTTCCTTATTCCACTATTTGATATTCAATTTAATTTTTCTAAGCTTTTTAGCCACCTTGAACATGGCAGTTCCCTTAACATCTATATTCCACCAGTGTTTTATTTTGTTTTTCATATTAGGATGAGAGATCCACATCTTTTCAAATCTGAATGGAAAGCTCCTTTTCTTTGCAATCTAGTCAAGAGACAGAGAAATGGGAGAGTGATACGAGCCAATTCTTACCAAGGTCGAAAGGTTATAATTATAATGATTCATCCAGGACCAACAATGATCAAAGCATAGTCCAGTCAGACTTGGATGCACTCCCTACCTAATCTCTTGTTGGACCAGGTGAAGAAAGCACCCTGGAGGTCCACATCTAAGAGGGCTTGGTCATTAATGAGATCCATGAGATCTTGCCTACTTTCTAGATCCAAGGTGATACCTCCCTATTTTTACCCTTCTTTAAGGGGAGTATTGAAATCCCCCATGATAATCCCCTTAGTTAGATTTGAGCATGACAAAATGGTTTTGATTTTCTCCCAATAAGACCTTCTAACTTTTTTGGAATTAGGAGCATATATGTTCAAAATAAACCAACTTTCATTATCTTTTATCTTAGTAAAATTAATTAGGAGTAGATTAGCTTCTTCATGAACTACTTCAGCCTTGAGGTGAGAGGAATTCCACATAGTCATCAAGCCTCTAGAAGCTCCTTCAGAACTAGAAGCTCTTATTTCCATTAATTTGCAAAATCTGATACCCTAAAGCTTGTCCCTCTTCATCTTGGTTTCCTGGATTAACATAATATTAGGTCTATGATCCCTTATCATATTTCTGATAATGTCCTACTTATGTGAGTTGTTTAGCCCACGGATATTCCAAGATATGAATTTTATTTCTTTTTGGAAGTGCAGACTTCCTAGATGGTCTTCTGAGTCCCATCCACTATGTTCTTGCTGGCTTCTTCTTGCCTGACCTAGCTTGCTTTCTTTCTCCCTTGAGTTTTTGATTTGGCTCCTACATCAGCTTTATTTCTACTTCTAGTTGCTACTAGGGAGATCGGAGAAGGATCTCTACTATTAGATTTCTTCTTTTTCTGGATCGTAGTCCACTCTCCCTCCTTTACTTCATTGTATCTCAAAAAGAGCTCTTCCATTTTTGTGAGCTACCTTGGGGAAGATAATTTCATCAATTCTTCCATTTTTGAAACCTACTTGGAGGCCACTTTCTTAGTGCTAGGGTTGGACTCTTGTGAGGGGACACCTCTCTGCATATTCTACTTCAAACTGGAGAACCCTTCCTCCAATGGAGGTTTGAGGGAGTCTGGGACAAAGGAGATGTGGTCCATCCTAGGGCAAGAATCCCCTCCTTCAGCTAATTCATCTCCCTTATTAATGATCTCTTTCAAGACTTCTTGCAGGAGATTAAGTTCCAAGATTTTTTCAATACCATACAGGGGAAGAAACTCCCCCCTATCCTCTAGAATTTCTTTCTGAGGATGAAAGATCTCCCCAACATCTTTGTTATTATTATCTGCCTTGTCTGCTTGGTTTGTATTAGTTTCTAGATTCACCTCTACTGAATCCTTTTTCTTCCATACTCTTTGGGCATTGGCCTCAATACCCCCTTAGGGCTTCTTATTTTTCTCCCTTGATGGATTGGCTAGTTCCCAATCCATGGGTTTTCCAGATTTTTTTAGGGCATTCCATGCTTTCCTTTATTTCTCCAAACTCTGGAACATAGGGCACAATTTGGCATAGTTTCCTACTTTCTTGCAATGAAAACAAGCCAAAGGGACACTTTCAAAATCTAGTTTCTACACACGCCTACCTAGTTTAGAATGAATCTCTACAGTCTCTAGCATGTCTTTTCCTTCTTCCACCCCTACATAGATCCTTGCATAGGTGAGGCATCACCTTGCCACCGTGACTGGGTCAATCGAGTGAAGGGTTCCAAAGGATTTTTCTATTCCATTAAAAACATCTTCATACCTGAACTCCAAGGAGAGTTCTGGTAATCTAACCCACACTGGGGCTTGAACAAAGAAAGAATCATTTGGATCCATCTTGGGAGACCATTTTTTCAACGCCAAAGTCACTTTCCCTATGGACCAAGTTTCGACACATAAGATTTTGTCTAAATCCTCCTTGCAGGAGAACTCAAAAGACATAAAGCCCTTCACCATTGCAATGATTTGGACTTGACCCTTCAAATCCCATATTTTTTTGGCAAAGACCTTGACAATATCAATGTTTGGCCTTAGCCCCACAAATTTACCCACTAGAGTATTAGCCATGGTTGCAATATTGTGATCAACCAGCTTGTCAGGAATCTCTATGGCATATTTTCCTTTTTCCTTATCTGATAAGTCCTTAATAGTAGGGAAAGAGGACTTGCCTGTGGGTTTAACCCCAAAAAGAGTTGACCACCGATAGTTGAAGACATTCCTTTCCTGATCACGTGGCTAGGTCCTCGTGACTAAGGCTGGTCTAGGAAGACCGCCAGGAATCTCTTCCCCCTCCCCCCCTCCTTTTCCAGGGTCTTTTTGTTTGTCACGTGGGAGCCCTTCCTTTTTTTTTGGATCTGCAGAGTCCTGATTTGCAAGGGATGCATCAATGCGAGCATCCTCTGAGGATACTGCATCTTGCAGGCCAGGTTTCCCGCCTACCTTCAAATTCAAAAAACCTCTTGCTCTCGCTCCCGCTCCTACGCTTACCATTATAAATTGATTATATAAATATGTTAATAATTGATATTATCTAGATTATATTTATATAATTATAAAAATATATTAATTATATCAAATATTAAATGATAATACATTTAATAATGTATAATAATAATAAATTCGTTACTAATTATATATTCTTATTAATAAAAAATATATTATAATTAATATAAAAAATAAATATTAATTATCAAATACATTAATAAATTTTAAATACAATATAAATTAATACATTACTAAATTTTAAATACAATATAAATTATTTAAACATTTATTAAATATAAATTTCTTTACCTTTTTTTTTTATCTGTAATAGGTAATTTTTATTAATAAAATAGAAGATTACATTATAAAGATTTGAGTCCATCCTAGGCTTATCAAAAAGAGATAATCTACCTGATAATCAAGCCATTAAAACCCCACCCTGAATAGTTAGATATTGTTTCTTATAATTTGCAACATAACAGTTCCCCAACACACAAGACTAAGCATAGGAGCCACTGTTGCATAACATTTGCAACCGTTCATTACAAAAATAAACCAAAACATCGACCTTTACACATAAAGCCACGGGTAATATTGAACATGTCAATAGTGCAATAGAGGCACCACCATAGAAAAGGATAATCACAGGAAACTACAAACCAGATTTCAAAACCAAAATTTCAAAAAGGAGAAGCATCCCGACATGCCCAAAATAGCAAAAAACTTACTGCCAAGCTTTAAAAGCATCTTGCCCTGAGCTGCCTCACCGACCAGAGCCTCCTTGGAATCGTCACTAACACCACCACCCGCATTCTATCCTTCTCCACCTCCTGGATGGAAACCACCAAATTCTGCCACGCCCTACCTCTATCCACCATATAAGTTTGCATATCTACCCTTCTTGGCTAGATTAAGAAGGGGATTACACCAACCTCCACACCTTCATCCTCATCTACAAACATCTCACTATAGTCAAATGCCCACCCCGGGTGAGCCCATTTGAGTGGATGGTCCATTACCTCCAGTAATGCAAGCTCAAAAAGAGACTCCATTACCCACTTCACTCTCCCTTCAGACACACCCAAATCGAGCCCCCACGCCATTACCATGGCAGCTATATCTACCAATAATTTCCACCTCCAATCATTGTTATTAAAGAGAGGTCCGAGCATATCTTGCACTGCCAAAATCACTTGCTTAGTTGGAAACTTTAACATTTTCTGCAATTTAATTCTCTCTACAGGCCCGAACAAACCCTTCTGCTGCTTTCTGGTCTTGAAAGTGAAGTTTGACTCCATCATTTTTGTAGACCAATGCCTTACCAAACTTTGAAATAAAAACATCCCTTTTTGCCACACAAAAAATGTCCTTAAATTGACTACAACCACATTGCATTCAAGCCCATCCTTTACATCATTACCCCAATTCCTCACACGCCAAAAAACCATAAAAAAGAATATAGTGCTGCCACCCACCTCAGGAAATAAATGCATTCAAATTCAAATAAAGAGGGAGTAATGATTAAAAAACATGTTTATGGTGACGTAAACACAAAACATGAGCCATAGAAAATTGACATCATTGCCACCATTGTTCTAATATTCTTTCAATGAGGTGTAACCCTGTCCGCCTCCCACTACCCATTTCTAATATGTGGCACCTCCAATGCATCAAAGGACGTGTCTATCTTCGACAGTCTATCATACTCTCTATTGCCATCCCGCTTTACATGAGTAATATTAAAATCATCAAAAGAATTTAATTCCTCTCTAATTAAGTCAATGATTTTGGAGGTGCCAAGCATTTATTGAGAGTTTTGCTATTGCTTGCACAATTATCATCGAGTCTCCTTCAAGATGAAGTTTCTTGATTCCATATTGTCTTGCCATCCTAATTGCCAACATTGTTGCTTAACCCTCCGCCATATTATTTGTCCCATCTTTCAACTTCATAGCACCAACAACAATTGTCTTCCCCTTCAAATTTATGATAATCACACCAGCCCCTGATCTACCAAGATTACCCTGCGCTGCACCATCAAAATTTACCTTCATCCACCCCTTAGCTAGAGCCTTCCAAATAACCATGTCATCCTTCTTCTTTTTTGGTTTAGCAATCAGAGAACCTAGAGGAGACTTAAATCTAATCCCAGGCCACATCCTCTGAATGTCAGTGTCTTGTTGTGAGAAGGGAACTCAAAGATCTTGTTTTCTCAAGGTTGAAACCCCCAAAACCTCTTCGATAGCATGATCTACCCAATTTATGCATCTTTTTAAGGTTTTGGCTTCCCCTCTAAAAATTCTTCTATTTCATTCCTTCCATAGTTCCCACATAATCAGTGAAGGATAAATGAGCCAAATTCTAGAGAGAGTCAACTTATTCAAAGGCCTAGGCCATCCATCAAGAGTACCTTTCACACTATTGTCTCTTGGTCCCATCCATCCCAACTTCATTTGAACATAATCCCAATATTTAATAGCAAACTTACATTGCACCAACAAATGATCAATTATTTCCTCATGCCCTTCACATAGAGCACACCTTGTCAGTCCAACCATGCCCAAGCATTTCCTACTTTCAGCTGTTAAAATTCTCCCTTTGCTTGCAAGCCAAACAAAAACTCCTGCTTTTGGGAGTATATCTTGATGCCGACATAAATCCCAGAAAGAGAATTGAGAATCCTCCGATCCCTCAATGAGACTGTAGCCTAACTTTATCGAGTAATTGCCCGACAAAGAGCCACACCAAAAAAATTTGTCATCCTTCGCACAAAAATTAAGGATTCTTCCATAAAAAATTGACTACACAAGCTCCTTTTGTTGAATCAAAAGGTCCTCTCCTTCAAGGTTCTTCCATCTCCAAAGAGGATCGACCTCACTGTCATTTTTGACAATATAATCTTTGACCTTATCACCCCAATGCTCAGAAAAATAAACGTGAAGGTCCTCATAGCAACCCTCTGCCACAAGAACTTTATGTCCATCCCAAGAATCCAGCCAAAAATTAGCTTTTGCTTCATTTCTGATTTGCCAAGATAAGTGATTTGTTATGATCTATCTACATGAGAGAATAAAGTTCCAAATAGATGAGCCTTTAGGGGGATCATAGATGGTGAGAATTATCTCCTTATCTTCAGAGTCCAGATATTTAGCTTGCAAAATTCTTACCCAATACTGTATTGGGTTTTTATACATGCTCCAAATAAGCTTTGCACCTAGAGCCTTATTCATGTATTGCCAATTATGGATACCAGCTCCACCATTTTCTTTTGGTCTGCATATTTTTTCCCAGGCTAAGAGTGGTATCTTATCTTCTTCATTAGCACCATTCCAAAAAAAAATCCTCATTCTTTGTGTTAAAATTTTTAGGACCTTCTTCGGGATTTCCATACACATCATAGAGTAGATTGGAATTGCAGATATCACTATTTGCAACATGAGTATTCTTCCCACTGACGACAACCATTTCCCTTTCCATACCTCCATTTTCTTTAGACATTTTTCAATCAGGTCTTTCCATAAATCTACTTTGTTGCTACCATCAAAGAAGGGAATCCCTAAGTAACGATTAGGAATATGTCCTTGCTTCATTCCTAAAATTTTGCAAATTCTGCCCTGTATATGCAGTGGAGTGTTGAAGAAGAAGACCTCCAATTTCTTCCAATTTATAAACTATCCTGACACTTTTACATAAAGTGAGAGAGTGTCCTTCATAACACTTGCTTCTTGCTCAAAAGCTTCCCCCCCTAAGAAAGTATCATCAACAAATTGAAGGTGTGTCAAAGCCTCCACCCCTTCTATAATCTTGATTCCCTTCTAGTTTCCCCTTTCTCTGCTTTTCTTTATCGTCCATCCTAAAACTTCTGCCATAATAATAAATAGAAAGGGGGATAAAGGATCACCTTGTCTGATTCCTTTCTCTTGAGAAAAGAAACCCTCCGCACTCTCATTAACCAGGACAGAAAACCTTGGCGTATCAATGCAACTTTTAATCCATTGAACCCATGGATCTCCAAAGCCAAACCTTTGTAAAAACTTCACCAGAAAATTGTGATCAACCTCATCATAGGCTCTTTTAATATCCAATTTTACCATCATCTTTTGTGCCTTAGAAATTCTAATTGAGTGAACATCTTCATGAGCAATAATAATACCTTCAAAAATAGATCTTCCTGGAGAGAAACCACTTTGTTCTTCAAAAATAATTTTGTTTAAGATATGTTTAAGTCTATTAGAAATCACTTTCAAAATAATTTAGTAAACCGTATTACATAGTGCAATAGGCCTGAAATCCTCAAAGGTGATCTGCTCATTCTTTTTAGGGACTAGGGAAATAAAAGTGGAATTAAAGTCTTTAAGAATAAAACCACCTTTTCTGGATTCTTCTACAACTTCCCACAGGTCATTACCAAAGATAGGCCATAATTTCTAAAATAAAGCAGTTGGAAAGCCATCCGGTCCAGGTGCTTTGTCACCACCTAGGCCAATCAAAGCCTCTTTAACTTCATCCCTTGTTGTTGGAGCCATTAAAAAACCATTCATTTCTTTAGAGATTAGTGGGGGGATAACCTCCAAAACCATATCAAAAGTTCTCTCATCAATGACCTCCTGAGTTTTTTTCCTTGAAAAGAAAGCAACAACCTCCTTATTAATGATATCTTTGTCTTCAACCATCCCACCATCATTGTTCTTAATGCTAAAAATTTGATTCTTGGCTCTTCTAATTTTAACAGAGTTATGAAAAAACTTTGTATTTTTATTTCTAGCCCTTAACTATGTCTCCTTGGATTTTTGTTTCTAGAAGATTTCTTCTTTCCTTAACCAACCATCCAATTCATTTTTAAGTCTAGATTCTTCTAGAAAATCCACCTCTTGCATACCAAACTCAATAATTTTGAGGCTTAACTATCTCAGCTCATCTTCAAGTCTACAAGTTTCTTCAAAAATATTTCTAAAGTTTACTCTATTCCAAATTTTAAGTTTCTCTTTTAGAAATTGTAATTTTTTGAAGAAGATGAAGGCTTTATTACCTGCTCTTTTCGGAGCTTGATCCCACCATTTGGATATCTAGTTGCTAAAATCCACTGCTTGGAACCACATCATCTCAAACTTGAAAGGACACCTTTCTGGGGTTTTTTCTTCTTGCAAATATAAACAAATTGGGAAATGATCCGAACCTTGAAACGACAGAATTTCAACTTCACAGGTCCACAATGTATCTGCCCAATTTCTGGTTAAGAAAAACCTATCAAGCTTTTCGGCTATGTTCAAAAAACCTTCTCTACGATTAGTCCAAGTAAATTCTCCTTTTTTTAACGCAACTCCAATCAGACTTCCATCAATAACAAAATCACTAAAAGCTTGTTGACTATTGTTTCACCAACCACTACCCCCTTTCTTATCCTCTGGTTTTAGGATGGCATTAAATCACCTCCCAGAATCACCATCTCATTTTTAAAGTCTTTGATAATAGAGGCCAAACTTTCCCACATCCTCATTTTATGTAGTTTGTTATTTGGGCCATAGATATTGAAAAAAGAGAATTTATACCTTAGCTGCTTAACCTCCAACCATTGTCAATTTTGATCCATCTGCCTGATTGTCACCTCTAAGACATCTTCATTCCAGAGGGCCCCCAATCCTCCTAAAGCCCCTTGCACCTCTACCCATGCACACTTCCATCTGCCAAACTTCCTATCAAAAAATAGAAAATCCTCCTTAATCTTTGTTTCTTGTAAAAAAATAAGATCTAATTTCGTTTGATCAAAACACCTTTTGATCAAACGTATCTTGTCAGAGGCATTGCAACCTTTGACATTCCACGATAGGAGTTTCATTACTCTCGGGAAAAGGCATAGCCTTTTCCCGATCTTAAGAGTTTGGTTTGATCAGAAGCATTGCCGACAATAGCTAGCTTCACTCTATTAGATTTTGGACCTCTCCTCTTCTTTTCCCCTATTCTGGGTTTAAGAAGTTGTGATGGAGTCTATTCCACTTGCCTCAAGTCCATCACATGCCTTGTGTATCATCAAGGCCAAGATCATTCAAACTGCCTTCCCCTTCCTGCCCCGCATAGTCTGATTCCTAATCTTTTGAGACATCATCGTTGTCTCTATTGCTATCAAAGGCACTATCTAGATTCCTTATAGGTGAAATTTCTATATCCTTGGAATTTAAATTATCATTTGTTTTCTCCACTTCCTCCCCAAGTTGATGGGTTTGAGAGACTTGAAACTCCTAAAAGAAAAGGTCATTTTCATCATCTATAATGTGATCTATCTTCTTGATGGGGGCTTGCATGGTCCTTGGAATCAAAGGTCTCTGGGACCATTAGGGGCATTTGATTCCCTTCTTCAATTGTAGCCAGTAGGTCGCACAATGGACTTGTTGTTTGTGGTTCCCCTTGTTGCAACATGACCTCTAGAAGGTTGATGCACCTACTTTGAGCCTCTAAATCCTCGAAAGGAGTTTCCTTTACCATCTGTGTAGACATTCTATCTTCTCCCGGAGAGTATGGATAGACCACACCCTAAATCGCTTCCTCCTTTGCCTTATTATACTCTTTCTTCCATTGAGGAGTAATGCTCTATCCTCGATCCAGAGTGCTCTTCTGATTCACAATCGGGTCAGCATAAACCTTCCAGCCACCTAAAAGTTCATGTTCTATTTGGTCCAGGAGTTTGTCCTCCTCTAGCCCTTTTCCTTTTGTCTGCACATTCGGTTGGGGAGTTGATGGTGTGCTCATAATCTCCTCCCCATCCCAAACTTCAACCTTTTGTTTCCAAGTCCCGTGATCAGTTCCCAGAATGATAAAATCTGGAATAGGGTCATTATTTTGAATCTTGACAAGGATGCGAGGGTGTATTGAAGCATCTTTTTTATTGATCACTTCTTTAGCAGAGACATAAGAACCAATCTTATTGCCTATTTGTTCTAAGGTGATTTCATCCCAGTATTCCATTGAGAGGTTGTGAAGGTTCAACCAAACTGGGTATTCGTTGAGCTTCTCTTTCTGGGGATCAAAATTTTCCACCTAATCTTTCATGTAAACTCCACGCTCATTTATCAGGTAAGGGCCATTGTTTAGGATCCAAACTTTCTCCTCCTTCACATCACATATCCCCATATAAAAGCCATTCGCTAGGGTTTTGAGTTTGACATTCTTACCCCATACTTGTCTACACCAATCTCTAATCAGGGACACAGAGGGCCACGACCCTAACCATTTAAAGAAAAAAGCTCTATCTTTGAGGGACCCTACTGCATCTAACCACTGAAGATTAGCAATCTTGAGAGTTGACATTACCTCATATTTGATGTTGTTTTCCTCTTCTTCGGGTGGTTGAGGCAGATCCACTGGTTTCATTTTTCGGTGATAAAACCTTCGCTCAATCTTTGTGAAATCAAAATTTTCACCAAACCGTTTGTAGAGAGGAGCTTGACCTCCAAATCTGTTCCAGTTCTCCCCTCTCCTTCCATTCCCAGAAAATACCCTCCTAGGGTAAGGAAATCCGATCTCCCATTTCTTCTATCAGAAAAGGGACAGGCTTGCTGGCGAAACTGATTGCGTTGGTTGAAAGGCCAGCCTTGCTGTCCTTGCCCATTATAAAACTGCCCCTGGTGCACTCTGAAAGGTGCTCTGGCTCCATTTTTTGCCCCATCTCCATAAGGTCGATTTGTAGGTGACCGTTGCCTCCCAACGTTTGCCCGCTGCTCCCGCTCCTTCCACAATTTTCTTTTATAAATTTCATTACCTTTAATATTAAATATAATAGCCAAATAAATTGAAGTATTTACATTTAATTACGTATAATCTACATCATCCAAGATAATAAGTGGTTCTTATTTTCGCACAAGTTTAGTTTTACAAGGAGCGAGAGAAAAGTAACGGGAAAGTTAACTGCATAGGATAACGGACTTAAATGAGACCTGTAATTTAGATATATACTCACTCTATGTATGACAAAAAATGATAATGTATTATTACGTAAGGATGCGCGTAGTCAAGTTCACGGGTGAGATGTAGAAGCAACGTCCTTTTATCCATGTAGCCATGTGCCCTTCCCCAAAATCTCCTCTCAAATCCCATCTTTCTCTTTCACACGCCCTCAAATTCAACCAAAGCGGCCTGCTAAAGTGGATAAAACGTTGCAACGGTCTTCTTCCCCCACCTTCTCTATTAACTGAGCTCCGTCAAAATAGTAACTATAATAACGATCAACTAATCACACCTTCCAAAGCACCCATGAGATCTAAATATATCCTTCTCTATTATCTAAGTGGGTCCCCTGTATCCTTTAATCCCAGACAGCTTTCAATTATATAAATAGAGAAAATCTACGCAACAAACAAAACAGTTTACAGTTGATGAGGACTTGTGAAACTAGGCTAACAGTTGTTCTGAGGTGCTATAAAAGTACAACACTTTCCTTGCATTCTCACCCCTCTTCTAGTTATCCAGTAGGATCTAATCTAGTCTAGTCTAGTCTAGCATTGTTTTGGCTATGGCGGCTTGCATGGGGAGGGTGGTGATAATGGGCTTCATAATTGCATGCATTTACGTTGCCTTGGCAGATTGGCAACAAGCTACTGCTACATGGTATGGCAGTCCTGATGGAGATGGCAGTGAGGGTAAATATACTCTAACAACCACCTTTTAATATGATTTCTTATTATATATACATGTTTTATTCTCTGTTTTGCTCTTCTTAAAGTCAGTTGAAGGGATCCATAGAAAAACATGATTATTAATTGTGATAATAATAGGTAGAGCGTGTGGGTACTGTAGCCTTGTGAAGGCAATGCCTTTCGCATCCAGGGTAACTGCAGTAAGCCCCGATTTGTTCAAAGGAGGTGAAGGATGTGGAGAATGCTATCAGGTATATTAAAATAATACCATGCTTCTATTGTTTATGTTGAAGGGATCTAATATTTTGATTGTTCTAGTCACTCTAATTAAAATTCGTTTAAAAATATGGTTTCAGGTAAAATGTGAGGAGAATAGTCTATGCTCGACACACCTGTGAATGTAGTCGTTACAGATGAATGCCCAGGTTGCTCGTCAAACCACTTTGATCTTAGTGGCACTGCTTTCTCAGGGATGGCAGCTACTCCTGCCCAAGCTTCAGATCTTCGTAATGAAGGAGTGATGCCCATCTTATTCAAACGGTACTTTCCAATAATTTTTCTCATTAGACCAAATATGATATCTAAATATGCTCTTCTTAGCTTCTTTTTTCTATCGTGTTTAACAGGGTACCATGCGAGTATCCTGGTAAGAAGGTTACATTCCATGTGAATGAAGGATCAACTGATCATTGGCTCTCTGTGCTGATTGAGTATGAGGATGGAGATGGTGATCTTCAAGAGGTTGATTTTCAACAGGTAACTTAATGTTTGAATTAGATAGTTATGCATGCTTCGAAAAAATTGCATGCAAGAAACTTGTGTAATAGTTATATTATTCATCTTCCTGTTCCTTTTCTTGACGATGAATCCTCGGTAGGATCCAAAAATTAAAAATACACAATTTAATTTAAAAGATTTCTCAATAATGTTCATATCATTTGATTGGATGCAGAATAACTCAACTGTATGGGAAGGACTGAAACAGACATGGGGTGCTAACTGGGCTTTAGATGAGGGTCCTTTAAAAGCTCCATTTTCAATCAGATTGAAGTCTCTTTCTTCGGGAAGCACACTTGCTGCTTATAATGTTATCCCCCAGAATTGGGAGCCCAATGCTGTCTATACATCCATGGTTAACTATGATTAATTAGCAACGAATACTTCCTCCATCCAACATATTACTTCCTTTATCATCCATGTTTACATAATTTATAGTGTCGTCTCAGTTTGTTTGTAATATTAGCGTGTTGATATAGGTATGCTTAATAAATGAGGCATTTCCTCCCCCATCCCATTCTCGACCAGTTTGTAAGGCATTGTTTCACATGTCCAAGCTAGTGTTGGAGGAAGTCAATGTATGATCTCACCTACTTACTTGCAGAAATAATATGCTTGCAGAAATAATAAGCTTAAGAAAATGACATTATATGTTGTTCTCAATTTCACCATCTATAAGGTCTAATTTTATTTTCATACATAACCGTAAGCTAACTTGTATAATCACAATATTACAAGGTTACATATATTTACATTGGATATACTCAAATTTTTTGACATGTTTAAAGAAATTAAGATTTGCTAAATCATATAGAATTTTTTTGTTTAAAAATTAAAATTGTCAAATGTTGATAAAGTTTTACTGGTTATAAAGATAGCAAATACAGTTTTTGAAGAATTGAAAGCGTTCTAAACAATCATATTTTTTTCGAAGTTTTATTGATGCATCTTTTAAACTTTTATATACTAAATGTGTTAATTCTACACCAATCATATGATGCAAATTTTCTTTTAGAAAAAAAGGGACTCCCTCATCAAGTGAGATAAAGAATCTAAATCTGACCAAAATGTAGAAGCTTGTATGACAAAGGAAGATGCACGTATATAAATGTTGAAGATGCTTCATTTGTGGAAAATGATTGTTCTCTTTTTAGGAAGAAACGATTGTCATGGTGAATGATGAAGTAACTTCCACTCCAAGAAGCAATATGAGGTAGAAAGTATCTTGAATTATTTGATCTTTGAAGTCTACTTAAGTGTCCTCATATGGATGGTGATATGCACAAAGGTAGAATTAATTCAAACCCATGTGAAGAATAATAAAATCTAGTATCCAAGGAAAAGGTACATGAGACAAAAACCGTTAAATGGTTGTCACCAAAGAGTAAAAAGGAAATTAACTTTTACCCCTTCATTCATGAAGTAGAATGAAGGTGGTAGGCTATTACAATGTTTTGATCTCTATCTTCGATAGATCATGGAATAGATCATTAGTTTCTATTGAAGTGCATTGAGGAGAGCTTTAGCACATTGCAGTATCTAATTGCTGATCAAAATTTGAGGCTAGTATATTCTTGTCACCAATCTTACACAATTTGCAAAGGAGAAAGTACCCATTTCTATAAGTTAAAGATCTTTGAAGAGTATTAGAGATAATATTACTATGGGTAAATATACTCCATTTTGTTATATAAGCTATCATTAGTTAGTTTCATTGATTGGATGCTAAAGCCTAAATGTGTATATCAAGATATTCATTAATTATGTTGGTGGTTTATATAACTATGTTATATCCTTCTTTGATGCAATTCAATTCTATAGGGAAGGAGTTTTCACTATAGGTTTAGGATTATGTAAGTGAATCAACTTATCATGTGCCTAATATTTACATTATGTTGCATTAATTAACAGGTGAAATAAGTGGGGAAGTTTCTACTATTGAGGATGAGGAAACCCCTGATGATAATCTTTTTCGAAGATTATAATTTTGAAGATAAAAAGAATAGATTCATACTTTGGGTCTTCAAAGACTTGCACGCTTATGCTATCAAAGAGATTAGTGTGAAATTGAATGGATAAAGAGTACTAGGGTCACTTTGGATATTGTAGATACTCAAGGATGGAGGAATTTCCATCATACCAAGTTAGCTTCTCACTTTGATATGGTATTTTGTATAAGAGGGATTTTTGGCATTTTTGGTTTATGCTTTCCTTTTTGCCTTCTTTGTTGATGTTGATGGATTTGAAGAATACATATTTTGAAAATGTTATACAAGTTCAAGATAGGTTTAAGATTTGATGTTGAGCTTAATATGGATTATTTTCTAGTGAGATTTCAAGTATATGATTGAGAACTATACCTTTTTTAGGTCACTAGACAATGATAGAGCTATGTTGTATCTATTTTGGATTATTTTCAAATAATTCAAGAATCTTCGATATGAGAGTTCAAGAGTGAGAGATCAAGAACATAGCTCAAAGTTACACCTTTATGAGGGCCAAGAGATAGATTGATGAAGCTATGTGAGGTTTAGTTTATACTTTTTTAGAAGATGATCTAAAAAATATGTACATTTATTTCATTTTTTTAGTAAGTTTTGTTGTGTCACCCTTAATGAGGGGTCCCTTGGTTAGGTGAAGCTTGAGTTTTTGATAGTACATTTGTAAGAAAAATGTAATAGGGTAAAATGTTAGCGTAAATATTAACTACTATTACATTGTAGTTTGTTCATTATTACTATGTAGTCAAATCAATTGCTTAGCTACCAAATACATATTACTTGTATAAAACCTTTCATCATATGAATGAATACTAATTGAGAATTCACCTCTATTTTTGTAAATGCAAAACAAGAAAAATGATATAAAATTTATATTCAAATTGGGTAGATATTACATTACATAGTATTGGCTTCGAAAAACCTTATTTTCCCATGAAAACTAACCTAAGAGAATATAAATTTAGGTCAGATAATTTATTTTATTAAATTATTAACCGAAAACTAAACTAATTAATGTACAACTCCAACATTCCCCCTTATTACATTAATTTGAACAAGATTGTAACTTTGCAAGGGTTTTGAATGCAACCCTTCTAGAAACTTTGATGAAGCACCTTCACCAATCCTCCTCTCTTACCCAAGAAATACCAAATTAATTGCATTAGCAGATCTCAAAATAATAGAATATGAAACATTCATACAACATTAGAGATCATAAAGTTTTCCAAATCTCCATGCACAATGACCTACACATTTTTTGTGAGATTCCACATCTCCTCTAAGTATTTCTAATGCCTCACCTAGTGTTGCACATGAGATATCTTTCCTTAAAAAGTACACATCTCCTCCAAGTTTTCTTAATGCCTCTTTAAGTGTTGTGGAAACAATATCTCCTCTACTACACAAATCACAAATCAAATGTTTGCACATGAGAAACCTTTCCTTAAAAATTCCACATCTCCTTCAAGTGTGTCCAATGTCTCCTTAAGTGCTCAAAAATTCATCAACCTTATGTGAATACAAAAAAGTGCACACACAAGAAATCTCATGTCCCTTTGCTTCTTGAAGGAACAAAAATGATGCTAAGAACCCTCTTTTATTTATGGAAATACATAGGGTTCTTCTCATACGATAAATTATCCCCAAGTGAGAAGCTAGCTTGGGATGATAAAAACCCTCCTATCTTCATTGCTTCCAAAATTTGATTTTATCTTATTTACTCTCTAACCACTAGCATGTACTGCTTTGTGAACCTTGAAACCTTAGGTGTAGTATGAATGAATCCAAAGTACAATCAATTCAATAAATATGTGGCCTTGATAAAAACAAAAAAGGTGTAATGCCCCATCAGGGAACCCAGGAGAAATTAACCTAAAGCATGTTACTAAGTTTATTGAATATTTTTTGTCTTAAGAGTTTACAATAATAATGAATAACAATGTGAAATCAATCTAACATTTGATAATATATGTACTCATAAATGTAACTCATGAAGAGATTACCAATCTCAAGGGTTCTACAATGTACAATTTGTTAGAATTATTTTAGAATAACTGAGAGGGGGGGGGGGAATCAATTATCCTTGGGTCTAGATGTACCAATTCAACTTTCTAGCTCTTCAACAATCTCAAATCTAATCGGCTTTCAACTCAGTCTCTATAGCATATACCAATAACATAAAACTTTTCGTCCACTATCCTAAAGTAATTAACTTGCAGAATATAAAACTTTCAACATCATCCACATCAAATAACATTCACACAAGTATAACACTAGGATTTATAGTGGAAACCCAATTTGGGAAAAACCACTTGTAACATGCTACTGATTTTCACTCTTATGAAGTGAGCTTTGTGAGAAGCCAACCCGGTTAAAGGTTTACAATACACACTATTAAATGTGACCTAGTTAAAGGATTTAATCATCCTATCGAGAGTGGTCTGGTTAGAGGGCTTAAGAACATTCCATCAGAATGTCACCTTGATTAAAGGATTTATACAATGACTGTTAGGTCAACCCTGATTAAAGGATTTATACTGATACAATGGTTAGAAAGTAACAGTAGGTTCTGATCTAAAAATATACAAATCACTTTGCAAATACATATCCACTTCACACATATGTTGATTTACTGATTGGCCCTCATTTCCATCTCCATCTCTGATTTGCTTGGAATTCTCTTCAAGAAATCACCACAACTTTGTTCAACTTCATCCTTCTGCTTAGATTCATCAGTCAATAACATCAACCTTCTTCTTATTATCTCACCACCTGCAACCTCAAAATTAGGTTATCCTTATACCTCCTTGATCAAGTAGATTAATATTTTGCTGCTTAATCTCTTTTGTAGATCTTAGGTTTAGGTCAGATTCATCGAATCCTTCCATCATTATGTTCTCCTTCTTTTCCTTCTAGATACATCTTCAAAATTCTCTTTGAAATCATAAGAAAATAACTTACCATGCATTAAATGCTTTATACCATTCATTAATAATGTCAACACATTTTACATATCCCAAGAATTCAACTATGTTGGCTAGGATTCTCAATTCTTTCTCAAAATGTAAATTACTGACACTCGGTCAATACTGTGTTCATCTCCTCAGTCATTACTAGATATCTCTATCATTGCTAACACTTTCCTTCTCGACAATTATCTGTCACTTAGCAATTACTGATGTTCGATCAACACTAGATTTGCTCAACATATATTGGCGCTCGATCAACACTAACATCACTCAGCTTAAACTAGATTTCTTCACTTTTGCTCAGTTAAGATTACATTTCCAATCTTTCTTCTTTACTTGGTAAACAACACATTACCTTGCCAATGTGCCAACTAATCAAGTATCTATTGAAGTATCACATAACTCAACCTTTCCTTAGGTCCTCTTGTTATCTCCTCTTTTCAAATCCTCTTCATCAATCAAAAGATATGGTACTCTCTTAGATAGAAATTGTCTTACCAATTAAGGTTTGATATCAATGACAATAAAAAATTTATTTCAATTATAGTTTCCAACAGAATTATGTAAATATAAATCAATCTACTAAGAATAATCCATAATATATCTCACATTCATTTTAAATGAAAATTGAAATATGAATTAACTCTTTACTTAACCATAATGAAAAAGGACACAAATCATAAATTACACTAACATATTCATTTCAATTGAATGATAAGATACATCCATTACATCAATGTAATCAAAGGTACATACAACAAGATACAAACACATACATCATAATCTTCAAGATAATACAAGTTGCATGGATAATAATAGTACATTACAAGTGTTGGTGTTCTTTTTCCCCAAAGGTCAGATTGACATAAAGATTTACAGGGCTAATGTCACATTCACTCAACACTCCAAATTTGACAAGGAAAAAGGCCAACTGACAAGGATCAAAGAGAGATCCTTCTACACTTTGAGCTCCACATCACTCAGGTGGGTATACCTCATCTGCACACTCGTACAACTTGTGTCACACTACAGGCCTGTAGGTAACTGACTGTGGAATGGTTCTCAAACTCTTATAGGTATCATGTACCTCAATGAAACCAATATCTCATGCAATAGCCCTACTTGCATGGAATGAGTATGAAAACCAGAGACCTATCCTAACAACATGAAAGGGAAAGGGTGGAACTGAATAAAAATGATTTTAGACGGATTGAAAGGACCCCTGAGATACCCTAAATCTCTCATAGACCAATGCCTTGTCCAATGGGCCACAAAGTCAAATACCTTACTGAACAGAGCTATGAAACAAGAGGACAACACATTCACCCTAAATCAAATCATACATTACCAAACCACCTGTGTACCCAAATGTGCTATCACCTATTCAAAGGATTTTAACCCTCCCCTTAGAAGAGACCTATAAATAGGCAATACATAACCAGCATCCATTGGAAGACAAGCCTTAGACACCCTTGATACCTAAGCTCATACACACTTGAAAACTAATCTTGAACTCAGTTATCTCTGCGAAGACAACTCTATTGCAGACACTCACTGGAAATGCAAATAGAAAGATTAAACACCCTTGATGCTATAATCAACAAATTCAAGATTCAAATGGAGACAATTTGATAACAGAACAAATATATTGAATCCTCATACATAAGACATCTGTTACAATATGTATTATATTCTCTGAACCAGCAGTGAAGGAAGAACACCCTATATGCAGAGAAGAAGGAAAAATATCTACAGGAAAAGGACCCTTCACTTGGAACCAATTCTCCTCCAGAATTTGCAGAAGAAGGAACCCCTACAAAGTCAAATGACCTACAATTTATACCATTGGTTACCTTGGAATCCCAAACAGGTTAGGATGCAACAAGCTACGGATAACCAGGGTAAGGGTTAGGGTCAAAGTTTCACCCACCTCAACCAACCAGAAATACATCAAAATTTAAAAACTCCTGGAGGGAAAACCAAGCACATGTCTATCAGACCAAGGATGATCTTCACACTTGAGAAGAATCTCTGAGAAGGACAGGAAGATCATAAATTTACCATGAAAATCAAACTGAACAGACCTGCAAAATGCCTCGAGCAACAAAAATTTTCCATCACCACACCGTACCAGTCCTACAAGCAACCACCCAACTCACTGGACCATATTGCAACCACTGGCGCCACCAACCAAATCAAATCTGGCCGAAGAAGTAATAAAAACCAGTCCTTCTGTCGCTAGAACTTCTCAGGAAATTCAAAAATAAATTTCAATGATTATGACAAAGAGCATTAAGACACGACCATAGATGCACTTTGTTTCCCAGAAAATTAGGTGGCCCAATATAATCTTTAAGACTACTGCGGGACCCCCAGACAAGTCAACCATGACCTCATAAATCCCTCGGTGAATGAAGACAGCAGCAGATAGGACCCACTACCCAACTCCGCAATGACGACATCCAAACAATTGTCATATGATCGCATAGCCAGGAAACGGGCTATTCGAGCATGTGACAACCCACAAACCTTTACCTTGTCGCATAACTGTTGCCACTGCTAACACAAAGTGTTAGTCGCATGATCACATAGCCTTGAAAAAGGCTATGCGAACATGCGACTAACTGCCAGCATTCACCACTGCTACCACCACACTGACCAATCGGGAATGCCCACTCCACCACCTATCACCAGGCCCCAGCAAGGAAGAAACCTGTCACATGGTTGCAAGCCGTGAAAATGGCCCTTGTGATCATGTGACAAGGCCATAAGACTGCCACATTGTCACCCATCGGCCAATGAAAAGTGAACACTAGCACCGCGTGACATCTTGGACCCACCGCACTATCGACCAATCAAGAAGATGCCACATCACCACCTGCCAATGGGACCCAGCACAACGTGGCACCCTTGTTGCATGGTCACATGGCTGAAAGATGGCCCTTGCGATCATGTGACAAGGCAACAAGACTACCACCTCATCCTCCTAGTCTGACAGCGGGACCACAACACTTCTATCACCAACGAGCCCCATGCACAGGTGTCAACCGGTCGCATGGTCTCATGTCAGAAATTTTTGACATGCGATCATGTGACAACTAGTCATTTTAAAACCCCTGAAGACCCAAGCCCACCATCTAGTCAAACCTGTGCAGTTAGGGAATGCCAACAAATAGGGCAGAAGTGCGAGGTCAAAAACATCCAAGGTTTTCACAACGGTGAAGGATCAAAAACATCCAAGGTTTTCAACATTGACACAAAGGTAAACAGGGATGTGAAAACATCAAGGGTTTTCATGCAGACCAAAAAGGTAGCAGGGAAACTGAAAACATCATGGGAAGCCAAAAACATTGTGGGTTTTCGACACTTAGGCAAATTCTAAATTACTTCCTGCAGACCTTAAAACCTGAATAACTCCCTAGATTTTATGACTTATGAGATGCGATCTGAACTGGAGCTAGGTGACAACATGAAGAACACAAGGCTAAGAGTGCAAATCATAAAACCATGTAGATTTTCATCGCAAAATAAAATTGTGACTATAGGCAGGGCGGGACAACATTACTTCAAAACATTTGCAGGCAACAAGCCATTTTCATATGATTTTGCATTGACAGGAAAATGGACTAACAACAAGTACATATACATCTCCTACATAAATGTCTCTAACTAATATATAAAATTGAATAAAAGATATACATCTCATGATAATAACAAGAAAGTCTCCAAGCAATGAACAAGAAGATAGAAACAACATCAAGGATCATTGAAGCACAAATTTATGAATGTCAGATCTCAATGGTAATAGAATCACTACCACCCAACCATGTGGAGTCTAAAGGTCCACTCACACCATGTTGAGGAGATAACACCAGGCCTCACTCAAGGAGACATCCAAAACATAAAACACTAATGCCAAGGTACACTGGATAAAATAGTAGTAATGGTTATAAGGTTATTAAGTAAAAAAGATCAAGACATAAATCAGGTGTACCAAATGCAATGTAGGAACCTAGGAAACACATAGGGAAGTGGAATCACATACGTCCAACCCTTGGACTTCATCTTGGTAGCCTTTCTGTACCTTGGCACCCAAGTGACCATATGCGATATCAGTAAACCTCTCATACATACAAGGCTACTAACTATGCCAGAACACATAATCCACTGGGAAAAAAGCATCATCTCACACATCCTAGCCTATACTAGTGGTCAAGGCATGGTGAGGTACACAATTATCTTATCAATATGTTCTCTTAATAATTTATTAACTTATCACTTTATTAAGATACTTACAAAGGATACCCAGGAAGCCACTTTAGGGCTCTGACACCTCCAAACTAAGCCACTTTCCCTCTATGCTCCTAGATAACCTACCCTAATGCTTCCAGTGAAAAAACCAAATCTAGGAAGTAAATCAAAACCATAAAAGAATTTTATATATCAATTAATCATGAATTTCATCAAAGACAAGTTCTAGAGCATAACAATAACTCATCCTATACAAGGATCCAAACTGTCCATCCCATACTGGACATCTCAATAAACAATTACCAATTCTCATAGTTCACATCACAAGATCAAATGTTCATAAAAAATCATCAAAGCATCTCTCTCCAAAAATGGAGTAAACCAAAATCAAATACCATCACTTAAGATATAGATCAAGCACAATAAAAGAAACAAGGTGACCAAGTAATTAAAATTTCAATAATCTAATAGTCATCACTTACTTAAGGTCAAATAGAGTAATAAACGAAACTAAACAAAAACATGACATTACATCACATATATACTTAAAATAATACTCTCATAATCGAGACACCAAAATGGTTATAAATTTTGGACCATATGAACTCGAGTGTAAAAGAAATAAATTCATAAAATAATTTTAAGTTCAAAAGACAAAATTCCACCTAGGGCGTACTCTACTTGCATGATCAATTAATCAAAATCAAAACCAACAAAATAAACTCTCTACCACAAAACACCATGACATAAAACACACACACACAAATGAAATATATTTATTGTCTTATCAAAACAAGTTATTTAATGTTATTACTTTCAATAATCTTAAGTCAGAGCTGACTATATTAATAACACAATATTCAATTAATAGAATATCAATTTAACTTTTAATAAATTAATTTATAACTTTCCTTATACAAATTAATTTATTAAATAAAATTACTGAAAAATAATATAATTAAATTTTAATAATATTAACCTTCACAAATCAATTTATAAAAATCCTCATATAAATTAATTTATCAATTATAATTACTAAACACCAATAAAATTACATATATAAGTAATTAATATAATTATTAATTAATATTATTAATTAATAAATATTGATTATAAATTAAATTAAATAATACTAATATATATATATATATATAAAATTTAAACCCATCCAAAGTGGGGCCAATAGTATAGCCGCATGGCTCAACCAGTTGCATAGCCCCTTGGCTTGCCTAATGGCTAATGTCATTGGCAAGCCCATGGCAGTGACTGGGCTCCCAGTCATAGTACCTGCTAGGTAGGCCAACGATATGCCACATGGCTTGGCCATCGACATAACTGCTTAGCTCCTAGTGGTAGTACCCCCTAGGTAGGCCAATGGTATGTTGCGACCCTTCACAATAGCCACAAGGGGGCAGGGGTGATAACCCTCGTAGCCAAACAAATTTTTATTTATTTTCTTATTTTTTAATATATTTTCTAAAAGTTTTCAAAAGAAAATTAAAATGATTTATCTAAATTATCTATAATTACCCAAATGATTTATTTTCATATCTTTTCTCCAAGAATTTTATTCTAAATAATGTTAACTTAGTTTTGGTGAATTTCAATTCTATCAAGAGTTTAAACCAAAACCTAACCAATTTGATTTATTTGTGCACCTATTATTTTCAAATACAAGTAGGGTTTATGAATCTGAAACAATCAAGAATTTCTTCACACAAATAAAACTCCAAGAACCTTCCATTCAAGAATTTAATCAAATGAGAAAACCATAATACAACCATTCCTAGCCCACAATCAGACCTGGTAGACACAAAGTAAACAATCTTTTCAAAAGAACAATTATAACAAGGTTTTCCAAGACCCTAACTTAATCCACCAATTGAAAGAAGCCACAAAGATCCACCCAAAACCCTAGAAATCCTAAGCCTTCACAATTTCCTTCAATTCAAAACCAGAGCCAAAACCCGTGTGTTGAATAATGGTAAAAAAAGACTCTAATATAGAAAACCCACAACCGAACTCAAACATGTGACTCATAATCAGGAATTAGAACTCAACCCCTAACTTTATTTTCATCACCACCTTTTGCATGATTTAATTTTAATTTTAATAATAATTACATGCACTTTTCAAATAATATCTTTTAACTTAAATTTATAATTTAATTTTACTAATATTGAATGTGCAACTTTAATTGCATTATAATATTTAATTAATAATTAATGTTTTTATCATATTAATAATATGCAAATTGATAATTAAATATCAATTCAATAATTTATTAATAAGAATTATAACTAATCCTTTAGTTAAGTCTCTTAACTCAACTTCTAATTTAGAATTGATAACTCAATTCCTTTAAACTGATGTGCATATAAATGCATGATTATATTTAATTATAAATATCTTTAGCATCGCCTAAGTAGCAATTTGATAATTAATATCAATTTATATTATTTGAACATTAAATTTAGATTTTAATTAAATATTTAATCAAACTTTTATTTTCATAATTAGACTTTTAATTAAGTCTTTTAAATCATCAATGATATAAATAACTAATTCTCATTTATTAAATATCTATATATTTAATATTTTCATATTCATAAGATACAATTATTTTAATCTCATAATTAATATTAATTGAATGTTTAATGCATTAATAACATAAAATTCACATCAAGACACCTAACAAACAAACACGAAAGAAAAACTGACCACATCGATAAAGTAATATAATCAAGCCCAAAGAAAGGGTTCACAGATGACATCACCTTGATAAATTCAGAGGGTAGTAGATAAGATACTTGTCCACTATTTGAGGATAATAGATGGCTTAGGTTAGGATTTAGACCTGGATACTATCTCCCCTCTCTTACCATTGAGATAATGTGATAGGGCATGCTCATTCTGAAAATTCTAAAAATTCAAGGAAGTTGATGTCCAGTATCTGAAATCCTGTATAAAAGATGAGCATGTATATATAGCGGGGATTGACCGATCATGTGGATCTCACAAGCAAGTAACTACGACTCCAACCCTCAACCACATTAGGCACATAAAATAGAAAGGTAAAATATACATGCCAACCATACACATGCAGGTATGGGGTCAGTAAAGCCATACATATAAATTACATCATAACTTATAGAAAATCAAACTATGAGAGGGGTATTACACAAGGTGTCAGATTCAATAGAAGATTCAACTTTTACAATATAAAGGAAATATATTTATGTCTCTCAAGAAATAGATTATTTGCATGCCTCTTTTAGAATTGCACTCACAAGGTAATAGTTGAGTTTTAAGAACTAATACCAACAAGGTTAAATAGTAGTTAAATGCATAACTTTATCACACACAAAATCTTGTTATCTATGTAGAATTACATCTTTGCAAGTACAAATGAAGAGATCATAGAGACTTAATAGACCTCAAAAACACCCAAATAACTACTTGTAGGATGATTTTTATCACTGTATCTTTTAATTTCAAAAAATATAACCTTCATACAATTGTTTTGTCAAAAGATTCTCACCTCTTTTCATTTGAATCGATGATCTTATAAGCACTCATTAATGTATCAGAGACTTAGTTCCATGACTTTCTCTCTCCAACATTGCTACATAAATAGAGCTACTTCAAATTAGATACACATTTTTTCCCTTTCTTCTAAATTTTTTTTTTTTTATGATAATGTTGTGGTAGTTAATATTGTGGTAGATAATGTTGTGGTAGTTAATATCAAAATAATAAGCATATTGCCTTATTTAACCCTAGAAACCTCTTCGTTAGTTATCCTTGATTTCATCTCAAAATAAATCAAAACATATCATCTATACCACACAAACAAAATAATTGTGCATTTCTTTTGATTCACATATTTATATTTCTTGCTAAAATACTGGGTTAGGCATGATACAAACAATACAAAAATAATATCTATCATGACACTCAAAGACTTCACAATTGCAGAAACAATAAATTATAACTTGTACTTCTATAAACTCACCTATTTGGCATAGCTTCTATAAGCTTTCCTATCTCTCTTGGGGTGAAAATGTGTTGCCACTTGGTGGAAGGACACTATTGATGAACATTAGACTTTTTGAACTTTTGATTCTTCCTTTGACAATGCATCATAGACTGATGATGACTCCCCTAGGGATGATTCTCCTACTATGAATTTGGATGAAACTCATGCTACAAATATGGTCTCTACAAACCCTATACCCCCTCCTTCTACTGATGTAGTCCTCTCTAGCCACATGGACCCTTGTTTGTCTACTTCTCCTACCCTGATCCAATATTTGGTTGACAATGTGAAACCTTCTCAACACTTTATCCCTTGTGTTGATAGTCTTTCTAATATAGTTTCACCACTTCCCCATTATGGTCAAGATCCTAGCGATATTATCACTTGGACAGCTATCTGATGACATAGAAAAATAATTCTTTAGCCTCTCATTCACCTCTCCACACTATGGGTGATCCATCTATCCACTTTTGAGGTGGGTTACTAAATTTTCTATTAGTGTATTGTTCTTGGCCTTGTTTTTTGCAACTAGCACCTCTATTAATGTATTGTTGATATCTTTTAATGCCTTTGGGTTGTGGTTGTGTAAATATCAACATCCTTATTATGCACTAATTTTAACCTAAAACATCACACATTCTCCAAGTTGATGATCTCAAATGTAGATATATAGTGTACTCCATTAGTGTATCTCAAATGCCAAATACTCACTAGAATACTTCCATACTTTAATCTTCATCATTGTAGAGGGTAGAGCTATTTTTTATCCATCTAGAGGAACTTTGTTTTCATGCCTAAAGAAATGCCACCTTCTCACATGGTTATGCACCAGATCACATGGTCTCTACATGATTAGCATCCCAATCTCCTCTACATAGTTATATCACATGTTCCAAATTAAATCACATTTCTTCTTCTTATGGACTTCTCTGATACCATATGTAAATGAAAAAAAAAAAAACTTGATATAAATTTTTTGTTCAAATTCCTAATATACATTACATAGTGTGTACTAGGAAAAGTACCTTCATAGGGTTAGTATCTTCAATAAATTGAAATAACAATTAAATAGCCACAAGAAGCAATCTAACTAAGAAAATTCAAAGAAGATTGAGCACTCTATGGCTCTCTAATTAGGGATGCTAATGATGAGCTCTCAACAAGCTCTCACTAGAGACAGTCCTAATATGAGAAAAGTAAATGATAACAAGCTAAAACAATTAATTCCAAAAGAAATTAGTCTAATTAGCTCCTAGATTTTCCTTTCTAACTCAAATTTTTAAGAGGTTTGATGCTTCATAAAATTTTTGGATGAATAATGCTTCAATTATACCTTGCTTTTATAGATTTTGGCAAGGGTAGGGGGTGTGGTTGATTTGATCATGATTAGGTGAGGGTTAAGTCCATGGTTCCACCTTTGGAGACCATTTAAATGTTTTATCCTAAAATCTTGGGACAAGAGAACAAAATGGGTGGACAAGATGCATTCTCCAAGTGAGTGATTGAGATTCAATTTAGGCTTGATCCATGTGAGCTCAACCCTTAAATCCTATTGGTTGATGATTTTTCCTCCCATTTGGTGGTTGAGAGAAAATAGGATTTAATCAATTGAATTTAATTATTATCTTTAGCCATGTGTACCCCTTGAATGGGTTGATTTGATTTAAATGAACTATGTAATTAATTAGATTAATTACACAATTGATTGATTTATTTGATTTAAATTAAATTTATGGCTTTTGATTTTTAATTAAATTTGATTTATGGTTTGATTGCAATTTTGCTTTGATAATAGCTTGATTTGATTTAATTGCTTTGATTTTTGCCTTGGTTATTCACTTGATTGATCTTGTCCAATTTTAGGTGATTACACATAACATTGGCTTTAACAATCCTTATTTTCCCATGAAAACTAATCTATAGTCCAATATAACTTCCCACAACTAACATACTAACTAATTTATTTTATTAAACTATTAACCTAAAACTAAATTAATTAATACAAAACTCCAATAGCTTCATCATAATGATTTGTAATGTAAGAGAAGGAGAGACAAGATGAGTCTTAATATATAATTATAATTTTCAAAACCTTTTAAATATGGAAATTATTATAAATTAATGTGATCTAAATGTATATTATCTACAAAATCAATAGGAATGAGGTTGTCCCTAGTTAATTTGTTAGGAAATAAAGTTTAGAGTAAGTATCTCTATATAAATCCCACATTTTGGTCCATAAGTGTGAGGATAATTTATATGTGAAGTACCACACAAGTCAAAACAAACAATATAAAAAATTAATCATGTTTCCCCTTATTAGATTTTATTAATGTGTGTGCCTAGTCCAAGGATGAGTACAAAAATGTGAGGTAACATAATAATCCAAGATATATTAAACATTAAATTTGAGATAAAAACATATCAAAGTATAATATTTGTAGCTCAAAATCAGGCTTCAAACTATGTTGATAATTGAAGGTTAAATAAATCACACAATCTTAAGTGAAATATACATAATGAAATCTATAAAATCTACCAAAATTTAAAGAGATGAAAAATAAGCACAATAACAAATGAGAGTACAAAGTCGACCATAGATACATTGTAGAAGTTGAGTACATATAGGAAGCAAGTTCAACCAAGTCCAACCACTAAAGGAGGGATGAACTGGAGTGGTGGTACAACTTCCTAAGAAACTAGGATGATGTGTCAAAATAAAATCAACACATCTCTAGTAGACTCCTTTAAAAGGATGAAGACTTGTGTAGATAAGTGTCAAATGTGTGTGAATGACTAATTATGATTAAAAGAATATGTGTAATTAAATAAATAAATACACTAACACCCCCTCTTAAGAATAACTTAGGAGGACAAGAAAAAAAAGGGTCCAAACTATTAGCCCAGTGAGGTACCCATGTACAATGCAATCTCTCATAAAAAATCTAGTAGGAAGAAAACTATCCTCCAAACAAGGTATAAGAAGAGAAGAATCCTTTATGACCTCCCCATAGGATGATGTTGTTGCTAATGAGTCTACCTAAATATGAATGTCATCTACTTAATCATCTGAATTATGAGGACTAGAATCAGGATCAGAATGAGAGCCCATATAGTGTGTAGCACCAAAATCTATAACTGCTTGAGAAAATAATCTACCCTTCCTTTCAATTTCTCTTTGTCCTTAGTAATTTCTAGATTTGAAGAAGATGCTTTAACAAAATTAGTTACCTCAATATTGTGATATTGCTATTAGGATTCAACTGTGTAATTTTTTATTCAAACTCATTGACCCGTATTTCATGAGTAGTCATTCACAAGAACACATCTCTCATGAGAAAGAATGGAACATCTCTCGAGTTGGAGTAGTACTCGGATGGGTGACCTCCTGGGAAGACCTAATACTTCACCTCTATGAGCATCACCTAGATCTAATGAGTGCTAAGTATTCCAGTCATTCTCATGAGGGATGGGTTCTTGTGAGCCACTACTCATGAAACATGGATCAATGAGTTTGACTCAAAAACTACATAGTTGAATCCTGATAGCAATATCACAATTTGACTTTATGTGGAAAATATCTCTTACTTACCTAGATATAACTTAATATAAATATAGAAAAGAACTCCAAGTTTAGCCTAAGTGAATAAAGTAATAGGGACCTAACTAATTAATTGATGGCTATAGCTTTTGTAGACTATGGGAATCATGTATAGCACCCCTATAAACGATAGTGCGACAGGTAAAATTTTTAATGTGACTAGTGACATTGGCATGGCACATCCTCCAATACCACATGGGCTAGGGGAAGATTTGACCTCGTGATCTCGTGCTTCATAATAGGAAGCTCTCGCCAGTCGAGCTAGACCCCTAGCCCTTAATTGATTACTAAATAATTAGTAGGTGATCAACTCATTTATTCCAACAAACTTAACTAAATCTAAGATCTAGGACCTTGAATGAATTTTTCTAACAGTGCAATGCTTGAGAAAAAATACTAGCAAATCGATGGGTTCCTTAGTTTTCCAAAATAAAAATGGGGCAATGTTGTGAAAAGGAACAACAAATAGTAACCAAAGATAATTAATATATACTACATAGAGTACTTTTAGATAAAAGAGATCCCAAACATAGAATTCAAACTTTGCATAGAAGTTTTCCAATAGGAGCTAGAAAAGAGGATAGAAAAACATAAGTTAGAACAAGTTGATCTCTAGTCTCACCATTGCCTCTCAACACTCTAGTTTAAAGAGGAATAACCACTAAAAAGCCACTCCCCACTTTGCTAGTTTGATTCTTTCTCCCAGGGAAGTGACTTTTGAAAAAAGGTTGAAGTTTCTCAACAGGGAGTGGTAAGCTATAAAATGTCTCAAACTATTAAATGAACCACAACTTATCTGATGTTGTTTGGTTGATCTTCTCTATTTTTTGTTATTCTTTGTTTTTGTTTTTTTAATTGTAGCCTTTTTACATTTCTACTCTCACAATTTGTGATATTTATTTCTTTTGTCTTGATGGAGCTATTATGTAATGGGTCCAAGTCCTTTCCTATATTTATTTAATTAAAAAATATTACACCATTCAAAATCTAAGATTAATATCACAATAAATTAAATATTTTTTAAGAAATTTAATCTTATACTTTGAATCCAACTCCACCTCATAATCTTAAAATTTATTATTATTAATCATTTTGATCTAAATAATGCTAGTTAAACATTTAAAAATTCATTTTCATTATGATAAGAATTAAAAAAAAATGATTTAAAACCTTTATATTTACCATGTTCTTATGTTATTAAGGTACTTTAGGTACATAAGAAACATCTTAAGCATTTTTCTTTCTTCGAGGGTGTACAACAAATATTTAAAACATTTGGATATCATTCTCGATAGAAACAAAATAATATTCAATCCTATTTAATAGTATTCTTCATGCATATATACATATTGGACATCATGTAATGACATGGCAATGGGTCAAATTATAATTTAAAGAGAATTTCACATGCAATGTTTGAACGTTGTCTTGATTATCTGACATTTTAGTTAATAAGTCCAACATCAAATGAAAATTGAGGATAGATGATAAGAAATATAAGTAGATAAGATTAGTATTTAGATTGAAGAAGACTATTACATTGTAATAATATTTAAGATAAAGTGGGTGAGATCAGATACGGAAGCAGCCACCTTTACAGACCAACACTTAACTCTCTTCAACACTAGTTTTGGCATATAAAACAAAGCCTCTTAAACTGGTTGGAAATGGGAAAAAGGAAATGAAACTGCAGTAGATAATATAAAGTAGTTTGAGATGGTTTGTAGATGCATGGTATGGTGAACGGGGAAACTATTTTGAATGATAAATTAGTCATAATTAACAACAGATGTATATGTAGCACTAGGTTGCCAATCTTTTGGAATGACATTGGATGCAGTAAGTGTCTTTCCTGAAGAAAGAGATTTCAATCGAATTGAAAATGGAGCATTCAAAGGACCCTCATCTAAAGACCAGTAGGCACCCCACAATTGTTTGAGTCCTTTCCATGTATCAGAGTTCTCCTACAACCAAACAGATAATAAAACTATTAAGAACATTATTCTATATAATCATGCCATAAAAACTTACAACTAAGACATAAGTTAAATCTTACTTCTTTTAGATCGACTTCTTGAAGATCACCATCTCCATCCTCATACTCAATAAGGACAGAGAACCAATTATTACTTGATCCTTCATTCACATGGAAGGCTATCTTCTTGCCCGGATACTCACAAGATACCCTGATAAATAAAAGGAAAAACGTCAACGAATAAGATTGAAATGTTTTTGTACTTTTAGACTTTAGTTTTGTCTGGATTCCATAGGTGTGACTTTTTTTTATGTACATTTATCTATATTATTATTTTATAAATGATAATCTAAATATTTATTCATAGAAATTTTTTTAACAATTTTAAAACTAGTATACTTATATTTTATAAATAAAATTTATATAGAAGATGTTGAAACTTGAGAGATCAAATTAAAAAAATCATTAGCATTTATTAAAAAACATAAAAATAATAGTCTAAAATGAGAGGAAAGTTGTAGTTTCTGATTGGATAAAGAAGAAAACAACAGTCTTATCTTTTTGGTTTTTATGACATCAATAAGAACAGTAGTGCCATTGCATAATTATGCATCTGACCTAATTAGAAATACCTTTGGAATAGAATAGAAACCGCTCCTTCGTTAAGAAGACTAGAAACTTTGGCAGGACCAACTGCCATGTCTGAAAAGGCAGTGCCACTAAGATCAAAATGATTAGATGGACACCCTGGACATTCATCTGTGATGACTATATTCACAGGTGTTTGTGAACATACACTGCTGTCCTTACATTTTACCTGAAATCAAGACTCTAAATCAATATAAGGAAAGTGTTTGCAAACAACAAAACTCTTCAAAAACATATTTAAAATCCACAAAACTTGTGTAAACCTCTATCAAAATCATCTTCCATTTGAAAAATGTTTTCAAAGCTAAGAACCATATTATTTACAAAGGGAAAAATGCAAATTATAAGCTATAATATACCTGATAGCATTCTCCACAGCCTTTACCACCTTTGAACAGATCTGGACTCCCTGCACTTACCCTTGATCCAAAGGGTGTAGCCTTAACAAGGCTACCATATCCACAGGCTCCACCTAAAATCACAATCAAATGATACATATAGACAGTTATGCAAAATTTTCTGATTAGATAAAACGGGGTAAAACTCAAACTCATCTTGAAAATGACCGTTAGTCATACAAAGCATTAACATGGGTAGATATATACAGAGTCATACAAAACATTTTGAATAGGAAAAGCAGGATAAGATCTGAACTCATCTACAAAACGACCATTAATCATACAAAACATTAATGTTGGTAGATAAATACACATTCATAAAAAAGTTTCTGATTAGATAAAGAGGAATAAAGCATGAACCCATCTACAAAATGACCATTAGCCATACAAAACATTAATGTGGGTAGATATATACAGAGTTATTAAAAAAAAACTCTGAAAGTGTTCAAACTCATTCACAAAACAACCATTAGTCATACAAAATGACAAAACACTAATGTGGATAAAAGAAAATTATATAAAAATATACTCTATGATAGTTGTTAGTGTTAATACCTTCACTTCCATCTCCATTAGGACTTCCATACCATGTAGCAGTAGCCTCCTGCCAATCTGCCTCCTCTTCCACATTATATTTCACATTTGAACCTAAACCAACTTCAAAACTTGCCATTATCAAGACTACTGACACCACCACATGATTCAGCCAAGCCATTGGCACTTAAAAAAAAATAGAAGCAAAGCTAGAAGAGAAGCTATGGAGAGCTGTGAAAATGTAAGCAAAGTGGTCTGCTTTTATAACAACTCAGCCGGGCTTTCATGGCATAGAATTCAATCCTATCAACTGTCAACTGATTTGTTTCTAGTACAGATTTTCTGCATATTTTCAAATCAGTTTGTCAGGTAAAGTGGAAAATACAAACCCAATTCTTGATTATACCATAAGCGGGTTTAATGCATTTGATTGTGCTATAAGAAAAGATCATAGTCATAATAATTACAAATTTGATACTGGGTATTCTTCAGACATTTGTAAGAACTCTTGTGGGCTGAACATGGGAGATTGTAGACAATTGCAGCAATCAGGTTGAATTGGGGGACCTGTGAAAGTGAAAGTGTTGACAAAAGATGGGATTGTATTAAAGCTGATTCGTGAATGCACATGGATATGTGAGAAAAATCCAAGTTATTTACACATGTTAAAGAAGATGATGTGTACAATTTCTCAGTCATGTTACACCTTATTTGTGAAGTCGAGCTGAAACAAAGTGAGTCAACAGTGATTCTTGTAATTTGATGCTGGTTATTCCTCCTCTAATTATAATGATTCTTTTGAGCTGAACATTAGAGATAGCAGACATTTGAAGAGATGAGGTTGAATTCTAGCGCCTGTGAAAGTGAAAAGTGTTGACAAAACTTATGATTGTATTGAATATTTATGAATGCACATGGCCGAGAAAAATCCACATTATTTCTACATCCTCAAGAAGACTTTGTGCATACATTCCCAGTTTTATATTCCACATTATCTCCAAGACTATTGGCCACCAAGTAGACCTCAAATAAAGTAAATTAACGCTGGTTCTTCTCCCATGTCACACAATAGAATAATGACAAATATGAAAGACAGATTCTTTTTACATATCATTCTGTTTTTCAGAAGAGAATTTTCTTTCATAAATCGCGGGTATGATTTGTTTGTTGAACGCAGATTTGTTCACGGCAGTTTTAGAGGAATCAAAATTTGAAAACATTTAATAAGCTTAAAATTTGGTAGTCTTTGGTTTTATAAAAAATAAAATAATTTTTGAATTGAGAAATAGATTTATTGATATGTTTTAGAAAAAAAAATTGTATTGTTATTATTATTAGTTTGTATAATGTTAATATAAGGAATCTTTTGTTTGTTGGAAAAGATAATCTGGTTAATAATTTATCTAAATTTTTCATATTGAATCTCTATCTTTTTAGGTAGGAAAATTTGTACAATTTTAGTAAATGCCTTTGAATGTTGTGTTATATTATGTATTTCATTTACGTAGTCAAGTAGGGCAGCATCTATGTAGCAGATTATTTGCGCCTGGTATGACATTTTTTTTTCCTTTTATTAATTAAATTGAAAATTAGAGAACCACTGTTTTTCATTTTTCAATCTAATTAATAAATGTCAACAAATGGTCATGTCAGTGTAAATAATCGGCTGCATAGCCAAGGGTGCCAAGTAGTAAGATATTCGAAGATAAACGTATGACTTTGCATATATTTATAAAAAATCGTGAAAGAAGAGATATCATTTTATAATTTAGTTACATCATTATAACAATATTACCAAAGGTTATGAGTAATAGAGTGAGGTTAAGAATTTCACAAAGCAACATTGATGGGTAGAGTCGAAAAATAAGAGTTTGATGAAAATAATCAAAAGGGTTATGGACAAAAACAAGAAGGCATAGGATTCTACGCTCAAGATTTCCTTATGGACAAACAGAGTTACTATTAAAAAAGCAACATGTAAATCACCCTTTAAGCTTGTATATGGATTAAATGCCAAACTACCAGTGAGTAATTTATTGCCAGTTTCTAAGTTTATACAAGCATATGATGATAATATATTAGATCCTATGCAAGATGGGATAATGCAGTTGACAGAGTTGGATGAGATCAGAAGGGATGTTGAAAAGAAAAATCTGAAGCTACAACAAGTTAAATATTTGTTTGATAAAAGGATATCTTTAAGACATTTCAATATTAATGATTTGGTCCTTATGTGGAATGCAAAGATCTAGGATAAGGTAAGCATGGAAAGTTTGAAGCCTTGTGGTTAGGATTATATGTTGTCATAACAAAATCTAGACAAGATTCATTTTTTTTTGCAAGATGCCAATGGCATAGCACAAGAATTTTTAGTGCATGGGCAATTCTTAAAGAAGTTTTTTGATTGAGCCTAAAAAGTGTGCATAGATGTATATAATTGTACATGTACATAGTTTTTGGCTTGAGGTGTTGCTTAGTTTTTCTTCTTGGTCTACGTCCCACAGTTTAGGATCATCGTGTTGATCAGTTTAATCATTTGTCCCCTACAAGAGACAATGTTGGGAGTCAATATTTTTGTACTTCTTTGGCCTTGTGGAAATATCCATGTGTATGCTTAAACCCCGTAAGATATGGGGCCACTAGCTCCACAAATTGTGCCACAAAAAAATGAGTACTTGCTACTAGCAAAAATAAGCTAAGCAGCGGCATGGGGATGTGATGTGAGTATCAGACTAACTAGAAATCGCACCTTGGGGTGCAATGGGTATGCTTTGGAAGGTCAATATGGGAAAAATTTGGTGTGCTTTTAAAAATGTCAATATAAATGAAGAGGGGACGGTTCTTCCACAGATTTGGAAGATCAATTAGGATTTTTATTTTATTTTTATATTACTTGAAAGAATTTATATTGTACATGAGTAGAAAGTGGTAGGTCTTTTAAGAAATGATGTTGTTTGTAGAACAAAGACCTCAATAGAGAAGTGACAACTTAAATCAAGTATGCATCCTTCCAAACATGATGGAAAGAAACATATAACTAGTGGTTGCACCTTGGTGTGCAATAGGTTACGCTGAAGAAATGTTGAAGAGGATATAAAAATATGAAATTTCATTTGCTATGATGATTTATAATATTAGTGTTTGTTTGCCATTTTTCGTATCATCAAATTTTATTGCTTCATTAACTGTAGACCCTAAATAAAGCATAATCATAACCCTAACAATGAACTCTAACTATAATCATTTAAATAAAATAATAACCCATTGAATATCATCTACATTAATATTTAAATAAATTTCTATTATAATAAATATATTAATAAAATATAATCAATTATAATTTTCAAACATTTTTGTCATCAATTCTTCTATATCACATCTTATATCTAAGCATAAAAAATATTATCTAAAATAAAATATTCTAAATAAAGATAATGTATTAATGTTAATAAAAATATTAATTTCCTACAACACAATATTCCAAATAAAGATAATGTATTAATGCTAATAATATAAATAATTATAAATTAAATTTATATTAATTACTACATTAATATAATTTGTATGTATATGAAGATTATGGTGGTAAGAACTATAATAGATAATAATAAAAAAAAAATTTGAGTTCTTTCTAATATTTAAATAATAGATAATTTATATGTATATGTATATTTATAACATAAATAATATTTTTGTATCTATTGTAATAAATTTAATTTATAATTAGTTATAAATTTAATAACCATTTAATATTTAAGTAAATTCAATGAGTATTATAAGTAAAATACAAAGTCCTCCCTTTACAAAAATATGAATTTAAAAAAGAATGAAATTTATTATGAATTTATAAAAATTAAATTATAAAATACTAATTTAGTACTACATGAACTAAATATTAATTATAAATTAATCTATATGTAAATTAGTAAATTAATATTACAAAAATAGTTAAACTAATACTAATAATATAATTTAATATTTATATTTATATTATTTATTATATTATACTTAATACTTAATATTACAAAAATAATTATTAATTTATTTATTTAATACTTTATTTATCATGTTATACTTAGTACTTTAATCAATGAAACCTACTCGGTGTTACTATTGCTCTCCACTAGTTGATCTGCTAAGATGTGCAATCCTATTGGAGCTCCGATGATTGGTTGAGCAAACAGAGTCCAATGGTGGAAAACTTCAAACGATTTTAAATATAGATGTGAATGGTTCAAATCTGCTATGTGCCAATATATATGCAATCATCTTGCATAAGTTTCTCGTCAATAAAAAAACATTCAATGTTGTACATATATTTTCTAATATTTTTATACATAAATGTAATAATAAAATCATTAATAAAGTTTATATTAATATATATTATTAATATTAAAAAATAATTAAATGAAAGATATTCTCAAAAGTAGGAAAGTGTCCTTAATTGATAAAACTGATAGGATTAGATGGTGTGGATCCTTATCAGGGGAATACTCAGTGAAGCTGGGTTATAAAGTTTTGGAGAATCTAGAAGCACCCTAGTTTTCCTCACAGGATTTATGTTGGAGCAAAGGAGTTTTACCAAAGGTAGGAGTGTTTGCATGGTTAGCATGTAAAGGAAGAATCTCAACTGTAGAAAGAAGGAAGAGGTTAGGTTTTGTGTGAATGCAATGAAGAAACTGTTGATCATTTATTAATCCAATGTGATTTTGCAAATCAATGCTGGAATTTTGTTCAGAGAAAATTAGCTTGGCAAGGGCCGAAAGCTAATTCAGTGAAAGAGGTGATGGATGGATGGACAAGAATCTATAGAAATTCTACCTTATCAAGCATATGGACTATCACCCCCTCTATGGTTGCTTGGCAATTGTAGAAAGAAATAAATAGAAGAGTTTTTAGAGGGGAGAAGGAATCAATTAATAGATTTCTAAACTGATTGCAACATGCAATTGAGGAAGTGGTGAGCACTTCGGCTCCAAGAAAATAATTTTTAAAAATTCCTTTCACAAAAGATGATAGGTTTATTCAGTCAAACTGGCCTAGTATCAGATTCAGTTCACCTGCAGGATCTTTAGTGACCAGGAAAATGAAGGTGGATAAAGTGCAGATAAAATGGCAAACACCGAAGATAGGATGGACTAAGGAAAACTTTGATGGTGCAGCCAGACATAATCCGGGACAGAGTGATTTTGGTGTGATTTTTAGAAATGAAAAGGTAACAAGTTACTGATGGTAGCAAAAAGATGTGAGGATGGCACAATGTAAGGTTGCATTAATGGCTATGAGGCTAGAAAAACAAAAAGGAGTTCAGAATTTACATTTGGAAGGCGATTCCCTTCTGGTAGTGCAAGCAATTTTAAATTTCTCTATAAATGCTTGGCATTTAGAGAACTATATTGAATCCATCAGGGAACTTTTGGATTCCTTTGAAAATTTTAAAATCACACATATTAAACGAGAAGGAAACACAAAAGTTGATAAGATTTCTAAATGGGCTTTAAATTTAGAGGAGTTAGATAATTTATGGATAGAGGAGTTTGATTCTCCAAATTTAGCAAGTTTTTGAGATGACAACATGGTGATGTAAGGATATTTGGAGTGTTAGTTTTGAAATGTGTGAGAGATCATTATAGTTGTATTCTTCTTGTTTAAAAGGAAAGTAATGATTAAAAGGAATGCAGGTTCATTTTGGCCGGCGGGCCGAATGTGCGAAACAAATTGGTGAATGTGTTGACATCCTAAAAGGATGGAAGCAATAAATGACGGAGGTAGTTAGTTTGATTATAAAAGGTGCCTCGTGTTAGTGGTTTGCAAATCAAACACATATCAAAGAGTGGTTTGGAGAAAACTTAGGTGTTCTTTGCTTAGTTTTTTGAGATTGTGCCGAGAAGTTATGGAGCCATGTTTCACCTTCAAAACACAACGGCAATAGAAAGGCATTTTTGGGCCTATGGAGGACCGGAAGGTGAAGATGATGATAAAATTCTCTTCAACAGAGGTCATTCAAGATTTTCAGCAGACTTTGGGACCTCTTTTTCAAAATGACATTGATAGATGGAAATTCTAGGTGGATATTACTGCTGTGATCATGGCATGGGGTTTGGAATTGGGTGAGCATGAACGAAAGGTGGAGTGGGTGATGAAAGCCCCCTTTGAGGGTGACCTAGTTGCCAATGTAGACTCTTTGTTCGAATGGGCTCACCCAAGATGGGCTTTTTACTACACTGAATGCTTTGAAGATAAAGAAGAAGGAATAGAGGTTGGCATTATTATGTTTTTAAGGTGGCCAAAAAGGATTAATAAGGAAAGCTATCTGAAAAAAAGGAAGGAGGGTTGGGAGAAGCTGAAGCAGGCATAATGACATTCAATGAGAATAGAAGGAGGTCTGCTCGAAACAGGAAAAGCATGGCGGAGGTAAAAACCTAAGGCCTAAGTTCTTGTAATGGTGGTTTGGTAGTTTTTGTTTCAGTGTGTTTTCAACAGAAGAACAAACATTTTGACATAGGGACTTTTTGTGTAAACCATAACAAATCCTAATTGTCAAAGTTATATATGGAAGATGTTTTTGGATGTTTTGCTTACCATTTTTGAACAAGAGCATGAAAAGAAATCCTCTACTCACAAGGAGTGCTACCATGAAGGATCAAACTATGATGATGGTTTATGCCCGAGTTTAATCACAATGCAAAACCAAAAAGATGGCGATTGTTTCACATATTCTGTTGATTTGTCATATGATCATAGAATGTAATATTCTAATTGGATGATGGGTAGCAGGAATGTCACAAGTTGACATATGTTTCTTTGTAAAAGGATAGGTCTATGAAGTTGTATAAAGCTTTATCTATACTTGTATTTTCTTTAATATTAATAGAATATATCTTATTACCGAAAAAAAAAATATATTAAAAAATAATTAACATACATAATTATCTTTTTATCTAACGTGATACCAGCTTTCATGTGAGCACTCAACATGCTATGACAACATTATGTTTTAAATTTTAAAAGTCCAACACCTTTCAAATTTTCAAAATTGCAACATTTATAAAACAAAGTAATAAGGAATTATAAAATAAAATAAAGGATATAAGGAAGATTTTTTAATGTCAGAGTTAAGATATGTTGGGGTTTCTGAATTATAATATTAAATATCCCTACAATGGCCAATTGTTTTCGCTAAGTTTGTTGTATTTTTAAAGCTTAGACGGGTCAATAAACAGACTGGATTAATTAAATTGTGTGACACTCCAAATTAAAGCCACCGCTTTTTGCTGAGGACACATCTGAGAACATTTGTACAACACACTGCAGTAATGATAACGCATATCTGAGAACTTTTCACGCACCTCAAAGAGCCATATTTTCAATGATATATGTGCATAAATAAATGAGCAGAGAAGAAAAGTACAACACGCAGAAATGAATAAATGAATCTGAAAAAAGAAAAACGGTGACCAGGAAATCCCACAACTCGCAAGATTTCAATCATCTTGCACGCCTATTAGAAAATGCCAACCGTAGATTTTAAAAACTCAGGTGGATCGTTCTCATATAAGTAACATCTTCGACGTAATTAAGTTATACTAGTAATTGCACCTTCATGTGCAATAGGTACCCGAAATATAATTTAATTTATTACAATAGAGACAAAAATATTATTTATGTTATAAATATAATTGTAATAAGATAAATAATTATAAATTAAATTTATTACAATAAAATTTTAATTATTATTTAAAATTCAACTACAAATGAAATATAATAGTTTTACCTTATATTGTTGTAAAATTGTCTCGTAGAAAGATTAGTAAAATTTAAACAATATTGATATCTTTAAGTTCTATAAATAGATTGTATTGTCCAGTTGTCATTATTTATGCAATATATTTAGATTGTATTTAGTATAATCATTTACTATTTTAATTTTGTATTTGTGTTGATTAAATTTTATGTATAAAATGTATTATTACTTAATATAATTGATATAAATAGAATTAAATTATATTGGTCAACTTGGCAGAACATGCAATTTTTTAATGCTTTTTTAACATGAAAATTCTTGTTGCCCAAAAATTTAGCCCCCATTCAATTTTTTTAAATTTTTTATATGCCTATCGCTAAACCCATGTTCATGATTTAGCATGTCAAGTTTATGTTACTCTGTCTCTAGCTACAATTCTCGAAAGTTAGAAAGCGCACCTCTCAGCTACAATTCCCGATAATCAAAAATCGCACCTCTCAGCTACAATTCATGACAGTCATAAATCGCACCTCTCAACTACAATTCCAAACAATTGAAAATCGCACCTCTCAGCTACAATTCTTGATAGTCTGAAATCGCACCTCTCAGCTACAATTCTTGACAGTCAGAAATCACACCTCTCAGCTACAATTCCCAGCAATCAGAAATCCCACCTCTTAGCTACAATTCCCAACTTTTAGAAATTGCAACTCCTTTTGGTAGTATTTTGTCCTTATCTCTTCAGATGCAACATGAGACAGAGTATCATAAACTTGACATGCTAAATCATGAACATGGGTTTAGCAATAGACATATAAAAAAATTGAAAATTGAAAATGGGGGCCGAATTTTTGGGCAACAAGAATTTTCATGTTAAAAAGCATTAAAAACTGCATATTCTTCCAAGTTGACCAATATAATATAATTCTGGGTTGGGAGATATAAAGATATTTGAATATTTAATGAACACTACTTCAAATCCAACTTATATGAATTAATTAAATAAAGAAAGAGAGATATACATAAATTAATATACAAAATGTGCAAATTAATTTTAAAATCTAAAAATCTTAAACAAAATTTTTAATTGAACTTTAAAGATAATAAAATTATTTTTAAAACTATTAAATTTTTAAAAACATTTGTAAATATGATAGCATAAGTGTAAGATTATCTAGGGGTAGCCAAGAGTGAGGAGAGAGTCTCCTTTTTAAAGATTAATGGACGATGAGAGATTAAGAGGCAAAATCAAAGGGTGGAGAAAAATCCCTATTTTGACTTTGGTGCACAAGATTCTCAAGAGGCAAAATCAGTGGACATGGTTAAGAGGTAAAAAGATGTGTGGAAGAGATTAAGAGGCAAAAGAAGAATCCACTCACCTTGAATAATGTGCAATCAATGTGTAGATAAAAAGTCTTTTTCTTTTCTTTTAAAATAAGAAATTATTTTTTCATGCACACACATGATAAAGGGGATTTTATTTAATTAAAAGGGGACATGTTCTTTTAATTAAACAAAGCTTAGGATAAACTGGTCAAACTTTAAGATATCATCAAATAAATGATAAAATGATGATTAGATCAAGAGATAAGAGATTAGATCAATGTGCAAAACTAATTAAGCATAAGATGTAGTCTAGTATTTAAAATTTTAATGTTAGAGTGAGTCTCAAAGTTTACTAGAA